>MU224282.1:827450-840346 GCA_018584345.1 Thuja plicata
ACTTTTGTAATGAGCATGGTATAAAAAGACAGGTTTCTGCACCAAGAACACCACAGCAAAATGGGATTGCTGAGAGAAGGAACAGATCAATAGTTGATTGTGCAAGAACACTGATGATAGAGAAAGGCATCACTCAAATCTTTTGGAGGGAAGCTAGCAGTACTATTGTTTACACACTGAATAGAGTACAATTGAAGAAAGACACCAAGAAGACACCTTATGATCTATGGTATGGATACACACTCAATGTGAGTTATTTCAAAAATTTTGGCAATCAATGTTATATCTTAAAAGATGATAGAAATGGAAAACTTGACACCAAGAGTGATGAAGGAATTTTTCTAGGGTATTCTACCAAGAGCAAGGCCTACAAATGTCTAAACAAAGTCTCTAACAAAATTATTGAAAGTGCAAATGTAAAGATAGATGAATTTGCAGAGAAAAATGAACAGGAAAGCACTAAAGAACCAAAGGACTAGTATGCAAGGGGTATGCACAAGAGGAAGGTATAGAATATGGAGAGACTTTTGCACCCATTTCTAGGCTAGAAGGAGTAAGAATACTACTTTCTTATGCTGCATATAAAGGATTCAAGGTATACCAAATGGATGTCAAGTCATCATTCCTAAATGGAATACTTGAAGAAGAGGTATACATTGAACAACCAGAAGGGTTTGTTGTTCCATACAAGAAGGACATGGTATGTAGACTTCACAAAGCCTTGTATGCATTGAAACAAGCTCCTAGAGCTTGGCATGAATGACTTCATTCCTATCTAATAAGTATTGGATTTGTAAGGACTAGTGAAAACAGTAATCTTTATTTGAAAGAAGATATTGATGCTAACACTTTGATTGCTAAAATATTTTTTGATGACATGATATTTGGAGGCAATGATAAGCTATGCAAATCATTTTCTAATGAAATGAGCACAGAGTTTGAGATGTCTATGTTTGGTGAGATCAAGTTCTTTCTTGGTCTCCAGATCATGCAACAAGGAGAAAGTATTTTCATTACACAGTACAAGTACATCAAAGAGGTCCTAAAAATATTCAAGATGGAAGAATACAAACCAGTTGGAACACCAATGGCTACTGGATGTAAGTTGATAAAAGAAGAAAAGACAACAGAGGTAAATCAGACTTTGTACAGATCAATGATTGGAAAACTCATGTATGTTGTACACACTAGATCAGATATTGCACACGCAGTGGGAATTGTTGCTAGATTTTTTGCTAACCCCAGGGAATCACATATGACTGTTGTAAAAAGAATTCTAAGATATCTGAAGAATACCAAGGAATTCCGCTTATGGTATAGAAGAGAAGGAAAATTTGAACTAAAGGTGCTTACCGATGTTGATTGGGCTAGAAATCTTGATGACCGGAAGAGCACAACTGGAGGAGCATTCTTTATGGGTGAAAAACTTGTCACATGGATTAGCAAGATGCAGGGATACATCACACAGTCTACTGCAAAAGAAAAATATGTTGCTGCTACTGCAAATTTCTTAAATATTGCATTGATCAAACAGTTGCTGGAAGTTATGCATATGAAGATCTTAGAACCAGTAACTATCTGTTGTTATAACACCAGTGCAATAAACATTTCCAAGAACCCAGTCATACATGCAAAAAATAAACACATTGCCATCAAGTATCATTACTTGAGAGAACAAGTTCAAGAAAAATAGGTGATACTTGAGTATGTGCAATCAAAAGAACAATTGGCCGATATCTTCACCAAGCCACTGCCAAAGGATACGTTTGAGTACTTGAGAAAGAGACTAGGGGTCAAACCCTTGTCTACCAATCAGTAAAAGAATGAAGGCTGCATCAGCCTACTTATTATCAAAATATCATTCATGTTGATGCAAGCAAAGAGAAGAACTTCAAAGCTACATCTATATACAACATGTATATATCAGAGTTGAGCACCAGAACATATTGATATATTGATGATGGATAAGGGAAATTCAAGAGATATATTATGGATGGAGATAAAAGATCACTTGACATTAATGTTAGATATCTGTAAGATATTCATTTGGCATTGTTGTCAAAGGGAGAGAAAGTATCCATATTATCATAGTCTTTAGAAAAAGAAGAAAGATTATCCATTATCAAATTACTCCAACAGGGAGAGATCATATCCATAGGGAGAGAATTTGTATGAAGGAATTAATACAAATGAAGAGTTGTTGACAAGACAAAAAGACATCACAAAAGAGAGAATAGTCAAAAGAGAGAAATTGACACAAGAAGAAGATTCAACACATTAGTAAACAAAAAGCTGGAAGAATCAAATCTAAGCTAAAACAGAGCTTACTGGTGGTCAGATATTTTTATCGGTTATCAAAACAAATTGTTTGGTAGTTTTATGAATCTCAACAATTGTATTTCATAGTGTATTAGAAATATTATAGTGTGATAATATAAGTTTGTTGCCATCAATGCCAAAGGGAGAGATTGATGACATGTAACTGATTAAATGTTTGATAATGTTATGTTGAAGATAATGCAAGACATAAAATCAATTAATGGTCTGTATTGTCATTGATGTCAACTTGATATCATCTGTACGGTTATGTACAAAATGCCAAAGACTTCAGAGAAACAATGGAACAAAGGTTATGCTTTCAATAATGCATAAAATTCAAGTATTCACTAAGTGATAGATAACACCGATGGAGTGCACACCATCGGTAAGGGAAAAGAAGAAAAGTCACAGTGATACCCAACGAGCAGAAGACAATGTTGCCCGACGAAGAAAACCACAGGATGCCCGATGAGCTAAAAATAGAGTTTCCCGATAGACGGAGATCCCGAAGCTAACTGGAGTCACACCGACAGAACTGACAGTTGTAACCGATGACTAACTGAAGAGTTAACCGACGGAACAGAGAGTTCAGAAAATGACAAAATATCTAGCTGGAAAGAGCTAAAGATTGACTTAACTGGTTGTTTTCTTTGTTTTATTCGACCAGAGTTAAGTGATTGAATTAAAGAAGATTTGTACAGTTGGCATAAAGATAACTATGAGATAAATTAGGAGTTATGCTTTAAATCAGATTGGCTGGATTGTTTTTCACGCCAAGAATCAAGAATCAATGAATATTATGTCTATATAAGAGACAAGCTTAATTCATTTCCTTATCACATTCATGAAAGAGGGATTAAGGGGAGTGAATAGAAAGAGGATGCTAAAGAGAAACTAATGAAGAATAAATTCATGCAGTACTGATCAATCAAGCTGAAGGAGAGCTAAGGAATTTTGCAGACACCGACGAACAGTGAGCACAGCATCACAGAGTAGAAAGTTTGGAGCATAAAAGAATTGAATTGATACATTGATCACAGATGTAATGTACTTAAATAGATCTAAAAATCTGCAATTCAAGTTGCATTAGAAACAGGTCATTTTGTTTCAGTTTAACCATTGAAGCATTAAGTCTCCTAATAGAGCAGGACTTAACAGTCTTCTATATATTGAGGTACATCCCAAGGAGTGCCAAAAAGTTTGATTCATGAAAGTAGCATTGGATATGCCCAATGCCTATTGACGGTCTAAGAGAGAGGTTGATTAGGATGGCAGCATTAGATGCCCGATACTAAGTGACAACCTATACGTGTAAAATCCTCTAACAAGGTCACACCCAACAGTGTGTTTGTAACCTTTAACAAGGTTGGCTCTTAACATGGCTCACTTCAGAAGAGTGAAAATTTGGGGTACCAGTCCCAGTGGTTTTTTCCCTTAACAGGGTTTCCACGTTAAAATCCATGTGTTATGTGTGTATGGTTTATTACTTTACTATTTTACATTTCACATATGCATTTCTGGATTTATTGGTATACTCTGCATATTTACTGTATTTCGGTAAATAGTTATACTACTTATCGGTAATCAAGGAGAATAAGGACAGATAAGGAAAACCGATAGACAGTTAATCATTATAAGTATTTCATGGCATGCATCTTGTAGGGACATAATAATCTAAGGTTTATTTGAATGGTGGTTAGAATAAGGATAATTTTTTAAGGCCATTGATTCACCCCCCCTCTCAATTATTACTAACAAACACTCTAGTTCTCCTCGGTCTTCTCTGTCGGTTTACACTATGTTTATGGCCATCGGTTATGCTTGTGATTCTGCTTGTCGATAATGCTCATCGGTGTTCTTTCTCGGGCATCGCTGTGACTTGACTTTCGGTGAGCTCTGTCAGTCGGTGTCCACTGACCGTCAGTGTTTGAAGTCATATTGTGAATGCTTGTCTTTTATGCATTACTGAAAGCATAATCTTTATCTCTCTGATTCTCTAAATTCTTTGACACTTTGATTATAACCGATTAGATTATATCAAGTTGACATCAATGAAAATACAATCCATTAAATGATTTAATGTCTTGCATTATCCTTCTGCATTTCAGTGATTAACTTAACATCTTCAAACATTCAATCAGTTACATGTCATCAGTTTTAGGCCATTCCAAATATTAGTCAAGCCATATGTGTGCAAAACCTTATCCTTTTTGAAGCCTTTCTATACGACCCACTCTCTATTGGAAACACTAAGACTGACTAATAGATTTTAAATGGAGTATTGCTCTCTCAATAGGGACAACTAAGACTGACAAATGAATTGCAACATGGGCAATGCCTTTTGTTTCCTGGATGAATTATCTGTGTGGGGAACTCCTAAGTGACATGAACGTCATGGATACCAAACAAGCATGAAATTACATGAGCATCATTACGATCCATCGTGTCATGGTATACTGAATTTTTTGTAATCCTTATGTTGGAAATATCATTGAATTTGTGTATCAGTTATGTGAAATGATAGTGAACAATCAGGCTGTAACAGACTGGCTAACCCCATTTCTCTTGGAGATAGATTGTTTTCATTACTAACCAAACAAAGTAATCTCCAACATATATTTCAAAGAAAACAAGGTGAGCCTAGATGTAAATATCGTGCAAATCTCCCACACAGTCGTCTCATGACATCTCGTTGGAAAAAAAAAATGGCAACATTTGTACAAAGAATAAAGAATATGTTTCAAATATGGAAGAATCAACTGTTGAAAGATCTGTGTTTTAATCCATCGGTGATAAAATTAAGATTTAAAATCAAGTGTAAACACATGTGTAGTCTGAACCCATTAGCAATATGTGAATCAACATAAAATAGAGAACCAGAGCTGCATTTTAGAATCTCATTATATAACTAAAAATTAGTCAAATACACTTCATAAAATGTTAGAAACTTCACATAATCAGATCTAATTTAACAATCCATGGTTGATTAAAGAGACCTTGCATGCTATAATGAAAGGATCTACTAAGACAAAAAAATTTTGACAACCTCTATGGAGCCCTTGAGTGTGTACCTATCTTCTAAAGTTTTAAACTTACTATATAGACATTCAGATCATGGAGAGGATTTTGTATACAAGCACCTTCTACATATTTTTCAGACATGTGAGGAAAATTTTAAACTTGAACTAAAGCTTCACACCTAAGAACATATGAGACCAAGGGATGCACACAACCAATTTTAATGGGGAATTATTTAGCCTTAACTAGATAAAGAGAACTTATATTTATAGCACATTGATTCTGCCCTCAATTTGATCTACAATCCCTACAGTTAATACAAAAGTCACCATAGTATCTGTGTCTACTCTCGCAAAGTCCTCTAACAACTAAGATTTTAATGCTTTCACTTTCTTGACTCAACTTACAGTTGAATCTTTCTGTCAACCAAATCCTTATCTTTGTTGTTCTTTTCTTGAAAATTGGGAGGAGGTTTTGTTGGCTTAAATTTTTTAAACATCACCCTAAATTGATGACCTAGATAATCCTTAACTTTGGATCAATAGTTGCAGGTCAGGAGGCTTTAACAAAATGTTTTTTTAATACTTGGTTCATGTATTGCTACCAATTAGGATATACTAAACATTATTTTTATTCATTTTAGAGCCATGTCCTTAGTTCATCAAGCACTAGAGATCTTATGTCCAAGTTCATAACTCTTTGAGATTAATGGCCTGGTTCACATTTATTCTTTCAAAGAAATGATTGGCTTCATGAAAAATAAATCAAATGACACTAACTATAGGGACACGAATAATCCAAATTGACAGCCTTTAGAATGACATTAAAAAACAAATATGGACCATTAAAAAACAACTTAGTGTAAATGAAGTAGTACATAAGGAAGATCCAAAATAGAGTAGTGCAATGCCTGCTATAAGCCATTAAAATACAATGTAACATCTATACCAAGAGATAGAAGATGGGGAAGAACAAAATCCAAGAATAAAATAGTGGTTTAAAAACACATCATTAAGTAAAAATAAACACAAGCCAATATCCAGCTGAAGCTTCATGTATCCTAATCATAAGATATCGACCAACAAAGTTCCCATAATAAATGTAATACACCAAGGAGTAACATCAGAAATATGTGTAGTCATCAGAAATACGGACTGTAAGTTGAAATCATGAACAACATATGTGTATTCTCATAAATGTCCATTTTGAATTCTTCGTGAACACATGTATATATGATGTCAAGCAAAAAAGTAGTTTTTGGAGCAATGTACAAAATCTGTACAAGTTGGAGTACTTTTTCAAAAACTACTCCATCTTGTAGTTTTTGTGAATTGCTACAAAAAGTTAAGCCCCTCTATATGAAATGCACAAAAATTGTTTCTGAATTGGTATAGTAATATCAAAAACTAAATCCGCTCTATTTATGGAAACAAAATTCTAAATTACCTATATTTCTTATTATCATAACAGTTTGGATCTATACTAATTGAAATAATAGTAAAAACTAATATGAAAAGCACACAATTTGGGTAGAGCAGCCATATGAGTACAATTGGAATAGTTTTAAAGAATTCAAAATGAACAGTTCTGATAATTTGCAATAGAACAACATAATTTATCACTATAATTGATCTTCATCATGTGTTACTCCTTGGTGTATTCCATTTATATTTTCTAATGCAATAGGGCTAACCAAGTCAAGAGGTATAGACATATAAAATGGAACAAAATAATGCCCATAAAAAATAATATACAATCATCAAGTATAGATATATTACATGCTTTTCCATTAAAACACATGCTTCGACTATAAAAGTAATATGATGGCAAGCAAAAAAAGTAGGTGTTAGAGCAATCTACAAAAATTGTACAAGCAGGAATCACAGTTCTATATCCATTTTTAAGTTAATCATGAATGCAATCTATAATGAATTAAATAACAATAATAAAAATATCATCATGGATGCATGTATATATGATGCCGAGCAAAAAAGTAGGTGTTCGAGTGATCTATAAAAGTTGTACAAGCTGGAGTAGTGAGTTAATCATGAATGGTGACTTCGGAAGAGAGCATAGATATATACTAGAGCATATATAGTAGAGATTCCATATATAGTAGAGCAGCCATATGTACAAGAGAAATGTTGATTTGGGCAGAGAGAAGCCATAGAGAGAATCCATACGTGAATAATCAAAACACATGATTTGAGTTTCAACAAAACAAAACAATGTCACACTGATATCAACTGTATGTTGCTGATAAAACAAGTATCTTGACTAACCTTGCCAACTTAAAAAGTATCTTGGCTAACCTTGCCAATGTTTAAGTAACAAGACTTAAAATGAAACAAAAGAAACTAGAGTTCTCCAAACTTCATTACAATGTACTCCTCTCTCCTCTTCATTCATTCTCAAGAACCCTTTGGCTCTTTCAGTTTCAACCATGAAGGTGTCATATGACTTTAGCATAGTGCCTTGACTCAAATTAGGGATGGCTTTAAGGGCCTCATACACACTATCTAAGACAACATTTGAATCAGATTTATCCACTTTGATAACATGAGGCAAATGGAGGTCCTCTTGTAGTTTTTTTATAGTTTCAAAAATCGCATCCAACGAACCAGCCATGCTTGCCTTCTTACTCTTTCCCCTCCTTGATGACTATGTTGAAGGATTTGGCCTACCACTTGCACTAGATTGATTGGAATGATATAATTCATCATCCAGATCAGTTGTAGTCTCAAGAGGTGTACCAATAGGGATTTTTTCATCACAATCCAAGTCAAGGCCCTCATCCATATTGTGCCCTTCTTATGTCTCTTATGCAGTAGTAGTTGCAGTACCTTCAGCTATGTCATTAACCACAATGAAGGCTACGTCATTGTAGTACTGGAAGGCTTGTCTCTTATACACTTTGGCATTTTTGAATTCTTTTCTCTGCATGTTGCCAAAATGAATTAATTAGATCTCTGTCTTGTATCACTAACTTAATAAGAAGGAAATATTGCTTAGATCAACATATTCAAAAGATCATGCTACCTTCAGAAGCTCATCCCACACCCTCTCATCAGCATCCATACCTTGAGTGCTCTCATTCCATGCAAGCCCACTCATACTCATCAACTCTCTCATAACTCTAAAACCTTGCTTCCATCCTTTCAGCTTGTCTTTGAAAGTTTTCTTTGACAGATTGAGGCTCATCTCAACATTGAACCTCCTCTCAATGGCGGTCTAGGCTTCTTTTTTTAAGCCCCCTTCGCCTTTCCTTCCTAGCTGAACTTGCTCGTGGAGCAAGTCTAGGAACTTTCATTCCATTTATCTTGTCCACATAACCTTCTTGGAGGAAGAAGTTTGCCTAGATTACTTGAATCTCATCCTCCATGCTCACCATGAGGTTTGTGAAGGACAACACCTACACCACCTGTTAATTGCAATTATTAGCTACATGCAAATGAGGCCAATATTAAAGAAACACTCATACAATAGTGGCATATAATCCAAAATATTGCATTTATGCATACTATCCAACAATATGTATTAGATGTCTTAATTATCCATCCTCATTTACATGTAGCTAAGTATGCATGTATGGAAGATTTATGTCCTCCACATTGTATGTTTTTGAGCAAGTTTTGCCATTGTGAAACTTGGGCAAAGCAAGATTTATGCCACAATACTTTCAGATTTGAAGTAAAATAGTTATGTTCTATATATGCTCTAGTATATATATGCTCATATAGTTATGTTCTACTATATATATGCTCTAGTAGATAGTTATGTTCATACAGTTCTACTATATATGCTCTAGTATATATGCTATGTATATATGTTCTAGTACATATGGTGTTGTATATATGGTCACTATATATCCTCCACTATACATGTTCTGTATATATAGATGTGATAATGTCTCCTTGCTGAGAGTAAAGTACATATAAACCAATCATTATTATTAATCATGCTAATTATGATTAGGAATATGTAGTTCTCAAAATCTATACTCAACAAATATATACTGAGCATATAATTTAAAACATATTTTATCTGTATGTATGTTCTAGCACATATGTTGTAGTATATATGGTCACCATATATCCTCTAGTATACATATGTTGTAGTATATATGGTCACTATATATCCTCCAGTATACATATGCTCTAGTTTATATGGTCATAAAACATCATCCACTATACATATGTTGTTGTACATATGGTCGCTATATATCCTCTAGTATACATATGTTGTAGTATATATGGTCACTATATATCCTCCAATATACATATGTTGTAGTATATATGGTCACTATATATCCTCTAGTATATATATGATGTAGTATATATGGCGAAATTCTCATTTTCTCAATCCCCAATTTTAAAACCATTTTGGGTCTGTGTGCAAACAAAACATTATTTGGGTTCTGCATGCAAACAAGTTTATTAGGACATACACATCATTTTCCCCAAAATTTGTGCAGGCGATGAAGAATGGGCTGTGACTTTACTCTGTTGTTGTGTTGTGTTTGAACGGTTATGGGTTTCCTCGTGTAATGTGTTGGGTTTGTAGTATATATGATCAGTATATATGCTCTAGTACATATGATGCACTTTATACTAGAGCATATATAGTGAGCGTATACATACTGGACATATGTACTAGAGCATATATAGTGAGAATATATAGTAGAGTATATATACTAGAGCATATCAAGGCGTTCACTGAGAATGAGGATTCAAATTGCATATATATCAAATATGAAAAAATATTTAAAGACATTGTCATGCTCACAAATAGATCAAGAATCTCAAGAAAACAAGTGTGAAACAAGATACACACATTTCATAAGAGATCAAAATCAAAGAAAAATCAAAGTTGCAAATCATGCACTTGAATTTGCAGTTGGAATAAACAAAAAGAAGATATGATGTCATTGTAGAAACAAATCATACACTTGAATTTTCAAATAAAGTTTTGGCAACGAATGGAAGAACTTGTCTTTTGTACATTATATCCATTTCTAAGTTAGAATAAATGGGCACCGATTGGTATGTTAAAGACAAAATATAACCATAGCAATGTACATCTAATGAGGATGAAGCATATGTAAAGATAGCCATTGCAATATACATTAAATTATCATATGAGATATAGATCAGAGGAGTAAAGAGATAGATGAATGTTAAAGAACAGTGAGCAAGGAGGATGTAACCCAACATCAATGAGAAGATAGCATAAGGAGTATCATCAAAAAAATATATGAAAATATAAATGGAACACAACAATGGTATACATCATCATAATAGCCCTATTGCAATAGGAAATATAAATGGAATACGCCAAGGAGTATCATCAGAAAAATGGACTACAGGCTTCATTTGTTTCAAAGAATTTTCTATATGTGAAATATCAGAATACATGATTTGAGCATCAACATTACAACAGTATGATTGATATTCATCATGTGGTATTCCTTGGTGTATTCCATTTATATTTTATAATGAAACAAGGCTTACAAATTCAAGAGGCATAGACAATAACTAGTTAGGAATGAAGAGATAAACAAAAGGTCAATGAAACCATCATGCATATCATTGTATCTGCATTAAAGAACATTAAAGAACAAAGAAAGGTCCCATAAAACTACAACTATTATCTATGTTGGTAGTCTTCCCACATCCTACTTTCTATATCATCTCGAATCTTCCCCCAATCATCCCTATCACGCTGACTCAACCCATATGTCTCAAGTATTGGTACAATTATCCCATCACGGTCGTCATCCTCTTAAATAGCCACTTTGGATGGAATGTTGCCCTCTATAATAATGAAGTTGTGCAGTATGCAGCATGCCAAAAAATGTGTGCTTGTGTCATGATTGGATAAGATGTTGCATGCCTCAGGATAAGAAAATGCTGCTTCAAAATGCCAAATGTACACTATTGCATTTCTAAGCAAGGAGTGTCGATGGTTAAACAACTCTTGTGGGCTATTTATAGGGCTTTCTCTTGAAAAATACTTCAGGTGGTAACATGTACACTGATAAGAAGCAAGAAATCCTGGTGCATTTGGATATCCAACATCGACTAAATAATATTTTCCTAAAAAAAAAGTATATTGTTAAACCGTGAAACATTTATCATTTTCTTCACTAAACATGCAATGTGAAATGACATACCAGGGGAAACAACAGGAGGATATTCTCTACTTATAGCTGAAGCTAGAACACGACTATCTGCAGCTGACCCTTCCCAACCAACAATAATGTATTGAAACTTATAACCAAACAAAGAGACAACCATAACATTTTGTGACAAGTTCCCTTTTCTATCACGATATTTAGAATGTAAGTCAACATCGACAATGATTGTTATATGGGTTCCATCAATTGCTCCAACACAATCCTATAGAAAGAAAAACTCTAGTTAAGGAACATGCAGTAATATGATTAACACTTAGGAAAATAAATTTGTAGCGCTAGGGGATTGACCTTGAAGTACGGATAGAAATGGTCCTTCCCACTAATTTTAGGAGGAGTGTTCAAGGACAAGGTGGTATAAAATAATCTCCATGGAGTGCTAAGACAACTCTCAAGACCTTGTGGAAGTATCAATTTACTGTCTCTCCAGAGTGGCCAAAGTTATGGGCATTCTTACGATTCCTCATATTGTGGCCAAGGGTGTGCAGGAACATCACTAGTTGTTCTTCTAACGTTATGTTTTTCATATCTGTAAGGCTTCCCTTTTTCCTTAGAAGATTAGATAGCTAAAAGAAGGCTCTTGTACTTATGCAAATTTAGTTGTGACTATCCACCCCATTCAAATGAATAATGTGTTTATAAAAACCAAGTCCATCACTTCTTTCCTTGCACATTTTCCCCTACCTTCTTGTGCAAACACTGCTTTGGCTACTCCAAGGACAAAAAGAAAAATTGTGAGAATACGAGTAGTTGTGGTCTTCCTAGATATACGTCCTTGAATGCTTATATTGTTGGGAAGATCCATCAATGACCTAAAATGTCCACGACAACAAAGGTTTGAGATAAAAAATTGTCACTCATAGGCAACAAGAGGTCAAGTGAAGAAAATAAATGCAACAACATGATTTTTTTCCATGTACTATGTCTATTGCGTGTATTTATTGATACTTCTCTCTGTATATGTATTCCTAGTTGGTTATTGTCTATGGCTGTTGAATTTGTTAGCATTGTTGCATTAGGAAATCAGTCAAAGTGATATTGGTCAATAGTGATTTGGGCATACTGTGTGATCATAAATGGAGCAGATATAGTTTTTATACCATACTACTCCATCTAGTATAGTTTATGTAAATTGCTCCCAACAACTACTTAGTGCTTGCCATCATATATACATGTATTCATGAATAAGATCATAACCCAACCATTAACAATAGATAATTATGAAGGAGATCATAACCCCACCATATATATACTCACTGTTTTACATCTGATATGTCTGCTATGATCAAATAAGCACATAAACAACAAGACTACATATTGGTGTTCATAATCATCATGATTAATAATAACTTAAATATATACATAT
>MU224282.1:840528-872927 GCA_018584345.1 Thuja plicata
ATATATATAGCTATACATATACACATTGGAAAAAAAGCTTTAGACATGCACAAGTGTCTAATTAGAAAATTCCCACTAAGTAAATAAGGCACAATAAGTGGGCAACACAGAATGTCACATGAGGTCACACTGAAAACCCTAGGAAGCTAAACTAAAAGACAGTCACACCTAGATGGAAATATAATAAAAAAATCACAATTAAGAATGAAATACATTGAAGTTTAATAGGGCCACATTTGGTAGGTCTTTGTATGCTCGAATGGTCGCTGCACCTTTTGTTGTAGATTATGGCATTAAGGCCTAATACACTGACAATGTGGGCTTGGAGTAGCATAAGATCAAGGATAGAAATGATCTACATTGGGTGCATTCATTAATTTTTTCACTACATTGGGCGCATTCATTATTGTAATGAAGGTATATATATCAATGTTGGCATTGTAAATCTATGTACACTTTTATTGGGGTTGTAGCTTAGTCTCATCTCTATCTGATCTTTATATATTCATTTCACAAGCATGTCTGAATGAACATGGTGTTCATGCCTATTGGGGTCATTTGTTATTCATGCACACAAATTTACATATTGAAAACTGCAAACATGTAGTTTTTTCTTAATGATGTGTAAGCTAGTGTTTTCCTCTTTTGTGATGATATAAGATGTTTACAACATTCCCAACATGAATTCTAGCTGTCTAACTGCAATTGAATTATAGAAATGAAGGTAGAAACAAAGCAAAAACATGCTAAGATTATGGGCTTTTGAAATTGGTCTTTGAATTTAAGACAGGGACCACTCATAGGGATCTGTAATCTTTGGCTCAAATATGATAGGGAGGAAGTAGGACTACTAATTTTGATGCTGGTGGAAAAATCTCTCTTTTCATATTTAGTAATAGATAAACTAGTGATAAATTATCCATGGAGATAAAAGGCATTCATTTGAAGTTTGATAAATTCACCTATCAATAGAGGCATTACTGTTGTTTCAAGTGCTCCAAACCTCTATAAAATTAGGAGGCAAGGCAAACTTTATTTGCTTGGTAGGTTCTAAATTCTTAGGCAATCAATACCTTTTACTTTAAAGAACAACTTTGCAGTTGCACATTGGCATCATTGAAGTTGCACTATTGGTAATATAACTCTAAAAGATAATAGAAGTAAGTCATGGGTTTAATAGAAATTAGTATAGCTTGACTGAATGATCAAATACTTTCATCTTAATGTGATTGGAGCACTTAGAGTAGACTCATCTTCCATAGAGAGCCTTTTTCTATGGATTCTCAACTAGAATGGAGCATGCACAAACTAATATTGCAGAGATTGGTTGAGTTCATGTATACTTATGACTTGCAGTATAAGTAATCCACTATGAGAATGTATATTTTTCTTTCACCTAGAAAGGATAGAGAGTTTTTTTATAATGAACATCAGTGGACTCATGATTACCAATATTGTATTACCCAAGATTTACAACATTTTAGAGTCAACCTGCATCAAATACAATTTCAAACTAGAGATATTGGACATAGATATTTTTTATAGTTTAGGACCCATGATCATCACTATAAATGGACCACATATATTGAAACATGATACATCTTCATTTCATACCAATTCTAATTGAGAATGATTGACTGCATACAGTTGAATGTTGGAAGCAAGTGCTAAAAAATAGAGTTGATTGTAATCGATAACCATAAATCCTTGTATTCTAGGAACAATAAATAAGTACACAAATTAGGATTTGGTGAAACACATGTATAGTATTATGAAACAACATCCATTCAAGAGTTACTAAAGCCTGGATAGTTGAATTTGATTCAAGCTGAGTTCAAGGGCTACATCCTACGTACCAAGAAACTTAAAATATATTGAGGCACATAAAATGAACATGAAATTATAGGCTCTTGCTCAGATGAAATTGTGAATCTGAATATTTTTGCAAAGAATTTATACGAAAGGTTGAGATAGGGAATCTAAGGGTCAAAGATCAGATCAAAGGAACTTTAACAAAGGAAAATTCATCTCACCTAAGTATGTTTTTTTTTTAATTTAATGTTTCACTTACTAGGAATGGATTTAGACTCCGCTAAAATTGAGCCTATAACAGAGCATTTTATTACTTGACCATTTTAGATTCATGTTGAAGAAGAATACAATGCCAGAGTTGAATCACAAGCTGACTACCAACCCGTAATCCTTACCAAATCTACTAGATCGAATTCGATCTAGAGAAGAGAGTAAGCAATAAAAAAAATGTTTCCTTTGGCGGAGGACACCAAGCTAAAAGGGAACAAATCACTGCAAAAAGAAAGATGAATTCACTAGGTAAGAGGAAGCGCCAGGGCCTGAGAGAACGAAACACTCATAATGTAGCAAAATAAGCACACATGAAAGCAGGATAGCGCCATGCCTGTAGCAACGCTATCCTTTGCCAAAACACGGTGGGAGAAATGTATACAAAGACAACAGAAGAAAATAGGGTATAAGTAAATGCCAAAATATTAAAATAAAACTATTACCACGATCGCAAGGAAAAGTTGCAGAAGTTTGTAATAAAAATTTATGCAACCCTAGTGGTGAATGCAAAACCTATTTCAAAAATTCAATTTATTCCCGCTAAAATGAAAAGGGCACAGTTTGGTTAATATATTGCACGAATAAAAGGGAAAATAATGCTAGGCCAGAAAAGAAATATTGCCATGTATGATTTTACCAAAGAAACAACGGAGAATTTTTTTTGCATATCTTTGATGCCGATAAAACAAAAAACACAACCTTGCGGAGGAAAGTCGTTCGAACACAACAAAACAACGGAGGAGAGTTGTTCAAACTCAAGACAGCAGTAGAGGAAAGCCCTTCGAATACGACAGAGCAATGAAGGTAACAATAGCTAACAAAATACAACACAACAACGGATACACAACAATGGAGTGAAGTCACAACCTATTCTTCGTCGCCTGCGCAGATGTTGGGGAAAATGATGTGAATGTCCTAATAAACTTGTTTGCACGCGGACCCGAAATGGTTTCAAAATGGGGATTAAGAAAACGGGAATGTGGCCCTCAAATTCCAATTCCACCTTTTCAAGTGGAAGATGTAAATGCTCATTTCAGGTCAAAATGAGCATATACATCCTCCCTCTTCCATTTTCATTTTGCACTCCCAAGCAGAGGATTGGACAAAATCGGAATTAGGAAATGCCAATTCCAACCTGATTCCCGAAACCAAACGAGGTAGTTCCTTACTATTCTTGTGAACTTTAAAACATTGGGGAGATTGTTAAGATGACATGTGTGCACTTTGCAAGTTCTAGATTAATTATTTAATATTTTCATATTATAAATAAGTGTTCCACTTTGATGTAATCTTGAAGATTTCATTTGTAACTTTCATTGCTTTAGGATATTACTTAGTGGATTATGTGGAGAATATTTTATTAGCTAATAATAGTCATACTAATTATGACTTTGTCTCTTGGTAGCTACATTCTATCTTGGCATGGAGCATTGACCACTTCTACATGGTTTTGAACCCACAACATCCAAAATTCTTGAATAAAATTTGATATTTTTATTTTCAAAATTATTACATTTACAAAATTCCTCCAAAATTAAGTGTTGAAGACTTATAGAAATCAAAATTTAAAAATGTATGATAACAATTATTATTACTAATAATACATTAGTTTGGTTTTCTAAAATTCTGATTTAAAAAAAAAATTATATTAATATTAGCTCTCATTTATAATTGTCTTGTCCTCTCTTAAATTTATATTTATTTACAAATGTTATTTTATATCCATTACCACGATTTAAACAAATCAATTAACTAATAGCTCCTTCTAATAGATTGATTTAGAATTGTATTTTCTTTTCTTTTACATCTTCAAATTTATTAAAATTAATTACCTTTTATATAGTCAATGACTATATACACACACACCCGGGACTGATGTGTGATGGAAGCGAATTTGACACCTTCCAAATGCCAAGAACGCAATTCAGCTGTTAATGATATCATAATTTTAATGATCAAAACAAAAAATAGAGTAAAGTCTAGATAAAACCAGAAACACCATAATTAAAATTTGGAAGAGAAGATCTGTGGCAATTTAAATCTTTTTTTACAAGAGGGATCCAATAAGAAACATCTAGATGATTTAAAAAATGAGAAAAATGATCAGAGATGAGAAAATGATCAGAATTTGTAAAGATTTGATTGATACATTCATCATATGTACATTTGCAGGTCCTAAAACTTTTCCCCTTTCTTTAAATCTCATCGGCAGTTTCCAGTCCCCATGACTGATTACAATCTCCGTCAACAAACAGGTCTTGGCTGGAGATGTCATCCCAAACACTGTCTTCAATCAATGAAAATACTGTGCAGTCCACGAAATCGTCCTCGAAACTCCATTTCTCAAGAAACTCCTTCAGATCTGCATTTTCATTAAAATCCGAGGCAAAACCAGAATCCTCCTCTAAGGAAGGAAAACCGGCTTTGCCTTGGCCTTCTGAGTCGAAAACAGGGGTAGGCGGTATTCCAAGCTCATCGTCTGAAGCTTCCACAAGGTAACACAAATCAATGCCGCCTTCAGAGGCCAGGGAATCATCTTGCCTGCCTAAGCCTGATAATCCTTGCTCAGATGACATTACGCCATTTTCTTCCTTGAAACCTCTTAAATCAGCGCAAACCGCTTCCTCGCTCCCAGAGCGGTTTTCCTCTGTTTCTTGGAAATCCTCTGAAAACTCAAAATCTTCCAAAGTATAGAGATTTTGCTGCTCTGTTCTTCCATGAAATCGTTTAGGAGAATTCGGCAGAGTTTCTTCCTCGCGGCTGCGTTTGTTCAGCAGTACAGACATTGTATTAGATCGGCAAAGACAAATTTTCAAAAATGGGGGTTTGACAGAGTTGATAATCTCACTCAGAGTATAAAATGCAGAGCAGAAAAAAGATTGATGGAAATAAGAAGAAAGCGGGGGTGGTTTTATATATATTCGTGGCGGAAGTTGGAACGGTGTGGGAGAAAAAAGATATAATAAAAAATGAAAGGAGTCACGACTTGTTCGTGTTTTAACGGTTGCCCACGTTTCCAATCAATCAACTGAAACTTCCGGAAGACAACTGAAACTTCGGGAAGAAACCTTCCTGGTTTGAATTATTTTGTGTATTTTTATAGTTGACTAAGTAAATCTCAACGTTTTTTTTTTTTAAATCTTGTAGAAAACCTCAACGTTTTATATTTTACTTTATATTATACTTACCTTATTTTAAGAAATGTTTTTAAGGTCATGTATAAGGGCAGCCCTCGAATTTGATGGTCACCCCTACCTTTCATTTGAATTTGTTATCACGGTTTGATCATTTTAATGTTTTTTTATTCTATTAGTAATATATATTAAATATAATAAATATTTTATTTTTAGCCTTCAATTTTCAAGTGTTATGGGTGAGACTGGATGGAGTGTAGCATTGGTTCTATGTATGTTGGCTAGGGACCGTGCCCTAGTCGTGTAGCTTTTGTTTCTGTGTTGGTTTCAATCAATTTTTGTCTGTCTGGTGAAGTTGTTGTTGGTTTGTAGGGGTTTTTTTTCTTTGTGCAAGCTCGAGGGCATGAGCAGCTAGGGGTTATGGTTTGTAGGTGTATGGGGGAGTTATTAGGGCCTCTGTGTGGCCTTTTCTCCGCTTTCTGTGTTTGGGCGTGGGCTTTTGGGGTCTATCTACTTCTTTTCAAGCTCGACCCATTTTGTGCCCTTGGTAAGGGTTCTATTTGCCGATGGCTAGGGGATATGTGAGGGCTTGAGGGTTGGGAGTGGTGGTTCTTTCGTGGGCCACACTTGGGGTTTTTTGGGGGGGTCTTTCTTATGGAGAATCAAGATGTATCCCCAACCTAGGAGATCTCTGGTGATTTGGAAATGGCATATCCATCTTTGACTTTCATTAGCTGTTTTGGAATCTTAGACACACTGGGTTTGGAATCTGGAAGGAGACATGGAGATAGTGTTGGCGGCTAATGATTATTTTCTGGTGATTTTCTCTTGCATGACATATGGGAATAGGACCTTTGAAGAAGGCCCTTATTTCTTTAATCAAGCGGGGCTCTTTAACAATCCTTGGCACGTAGACTTCAACTCTATTGAGGAGCTCCCCTCGAGAGTATTTGTGTTGGTTTGATTGTCGAGGCTTCCACTGGAGTTCTCGAGGGACGACATTCTTCATTCAATCTCACTGCTTCTTTGAAAACAAATGGGTTCGGCTACGCAAACTTAGGATCAAAAGGTAATTTCTTATGCGTGAATTTGTGGAGAAGTTTATTTGAATAACCCATTACTAGACTCTATGGAAATCTGTTTGTGATCCTCTTCCTGGATTCAACAACTAGATTACGAGATTGTCGTTCAGATGCAAAATAAGTAATCAATATGGTCGTTTATAGCAAAGATGCCCCAAAAATAAGTCATCCCCCTCGGTAGCTTCTGGACCTCTTCACTCTTCCCCTAGAGAGGATAAGGGGAAGGCCCCTCCATCTAAAGGACATGCTGATAAGGAAATATTTATTCTTGTAAAGCCCCACAATAAGGGGGGAGGATAGAAGAGAACCTGGATGGATAGATAGAATGATGGAACTTTTAACAGGTTTGATGTTTTCGATAACTTGGTCCAAGAGGAAGGTATTCTAGTTGAATTATCCTTTGGTGCTAAGACACAAGGAATGGTTTTAGATGAGGAAAAAGAGAAGGAGGGTCAGATTTTATCTACAGTGGATCAACAAGAAAGGTAGATGGTTAAAGATTTTCCTTCTTAGGTTCTAGATGTCAAAGATTTAAATGGGTCTAAGGTCTTTCCAGATGGTGCAGTTGTGATGGTTTCAGCTCCTCCTCCAGCTAATGTGGCCTTAGATTCTGGGAAGAGCAATAAAGCTTCTCCTGCTTTAGGATTACAACAAAAACCTCTTAAGAAGGGGCCTTTATAAAAATCTTCAAGGAGTGGACAAAAGATGGATCAAGAGAAGGTCAAGATCATTGGGAATAAATTGGTTGAGTCAGGATCTGTGAAACACATTAATTCCCAGTTCTCTCGACCCCATAAATGATTTTTTAATCATGGAATGTAACTGGGTTGAACAAGACCCCTAGACAAGGTTGTTCAGGATAGTATTGCTTCTCATTTCCCCGATATTGTCTTTATTCAGGAAACTAAGTAAACAATTGGAGCTATGGTGAATAAAGCTTCTAGCATTTGGTCTCGAGTGCATGTAAATGCATATGTGCCCAAGGCAATTCAAATGGATTGGCTCTCTTTTGGGATCCTTGAAGGGTTATCCCTCAATGGTGGATTTCAAGTCAGTCCTCTCTCTCCATGGTTGCCACTAGTTTAGAATTAGGTGAAGCTTGTCTTTTCACTAATATTTATGCTCCTACTAATATCTCGGGTTATTGCTGGAGATTTCAATGTAGTCTGTAGTTTGGAAGAGAAAATAGGAGGTATGGCTAGGCTTGATCCTTCTGCCACTCTCCTTAATGAGAATATAGAGTTCTTAAATGTGATTGGTGTGAAGTTGAATAATGGTTTCTACACTAAGAATAATAGAAGAAGTGGAGTGGAAATAATTTCTAAGAGGCTAGACAAATTTAATGTCTCTTGCTTCAGGCTGAGTGACAGATGGAACACTGCTTTAGAGATATTGGATTGGAGAGGGTCTAATCACTAGCTGATTAAAATCTCCATCCTTCCTCCTAAAATCTCAATGAGTCCCTCCTTTATATTTCATCTTATGTGGTTGCGGGGTCCTTCTCTCCAGGGTTTAATGACCGACTGGTGGTATGAAGGGAAGCCTTCTTATGGAACAACCATGTATACTTTTGTCAAAAGATTACAATATGTGAATTATCAGCACAAGAGATGGAATAAACAATATTTTGAAAATCTTCACTTCAAAAAAATTGCAACGCAAACTCATCTTAATTCTATCACTCGTGTAATCCGGTTCAGGGGATTTCCCTAGACCTCAGTTGGGAAGATTTTATGACAGTTAAAGAACTGGAGGAATGGGAACTCCAAGAGGAGATCTTCTGGAAATAAAAGTCTAGAATTGACTGGCTACAAGGAGATAATAATACTTCTTTCTTTCATAACTTTTTTCAGAGATAGAAGAAATGACAATTTCAACACCTTTCTTGTTTCTTCAGAAGGAGTTCAACTTTCTTCATTTGGTGAAATCTCTCAAGAAGATTTTCAGTATTTCTCTTCCCTATTTATGGATGATTCCCTTCCTACTAGGGATGATGAATCCTCAATTCTTGATTGCATTCCCTCGCTGGTTTCCAATGAACTGAATATGGCTCTCACTCGCCCTATCTCGCTGCAAGAAGTGGAAGATTTTGTTTTTCGTATGAAAAAAAGGTAAAGATCTAGGCCTAGATGGCTTCCCAGTTGATTTTTTTAGGATTTTTGCAAAATTATCAAGCTTGACCTTCTAGCAGTTGTTCAAAAGTCACATAGGAGAAATTAGATGTTAAGAGCTATGAATGCTACTTTCATAACTTTGGTTCCTAAAAAGAGAATGTGAATAGATTAGACCCATCTCACTTTGTAATGTGGTGTACAAGATTATCACTAAATTGATTGCTAAGAGACGCAAGCTATGCCTCAAAGATTTTATCTCTAATGAGTAGGGTGGTTTTATTATGAGTATAATTTTTTTTTGACAAGATAGTGATTGTTGTGGAAATCATTCACTGTATGGTGATTTTCAAGGAAAAGGAAATGCTTATCAAACTGGACATGGAAAAATCTTATGAAAAAGTTAAGTGGGCCTTCCTTCAGAGAATTATTTTGGCTTTTGGTTTTTGTGGTGAATGGGTGGATTGGGTCATGAGTTGTGTCTCTTCCACCTCCTTTTTAGTTTTGGTCAATGGAGATCCTTCTAAGGGTGCTCGATAAGGGGATCCTCTCTCTCCTTATATATTTATCATCATGGCTGAGGGGCTTGGTACATTTATCAAAGACAAGGTTAGACAAGGATTGATTTAGGGATGGAGTTGGGGCAATAACCTACCTCTTTATTCTAATCTCCAGTTTTTTTGATGACACTAGTCTCATGGGTAGAGCCAGAATCAACGAAGTTGTTAATTTCAAGAGAACCTTGGATACTTATTTGGCTGCCTCAGGGATAAAGATTAATGAGGCAAAGTCTTCTATTTTTTTCTTCAATACTCCTTGGGTTATTTAGAATGAGATTTATCAAATTATCAGATTTCAAATTGGGTCTATTCCTTCAGTGTATCTTGGAATTCCCCTTGGTATGGGATCTCAACTTAGAGAGTTTTGGCAGGAGATTCTGGATAAATTTTGTAAGAAACTTAGTCATTGGACTTGTAGATGACTTTCATCTACTAGTAGGTTGACTCTTTTGAAGTCAATGGTTCAATATCTCCCTATTACATATGTTTTGTGCAATTTTCCCCCTCAAGATAGCTTTATGAAGGAATTTGATTCTCTCTTACGTCAATTTCATTGGTCAAAAATTCTTCATTCTTCTAAATGGATTCTGGTTAAATGGGATTTAGTTTGTAGGCCAAATCAAGAAGGGGGTCTTGGCATTAGGCATATGAGTATGATTGGACAGGTTTTGGCTATGAAGTTGTACTAGAGATGGTGAACTTGTCAAGATCAATATTGGGCTAAAATTCTCACCCATAAGTACCTCAGGGGAGTTGATAGTGTAGATATTCCCCAATGTAGTTTGTTGGGGAAGGGCTCCATGATTTGGGACACTCTTAAAAGAGGTGCAAAACTCATCAAAGAGGGTCTCTTTTAGATCTACAATAGAGGTTCATATGCTCGTTTCTAGCATGATTCCTGGGATGGTCATCCCCTGATCATTTCTCAATTTTGTCATCTTCAACCCCTATGTAATTGTTTGAGTGAGGCCAGTTGGAATATGGTGGAAATTTTCAAAACCACTAGGGTTAGGGGACAGTTGGAAGTTACTTGTTAGAAAGACCCTCATGAATGACATGTTGGGGGATTTTAGGAGTCAAAAAGAGCTAGCTAAGATTTTAGCTGGTAGACTTTGCAGGGCCCTTGATTGTAGGGATGTTTTGCCTTGGATTCTAGATCCAAAGGGTAATTTTTTGGTTGCTTCGGGTCACCTAGCTTTGGATGGTAAGATACATAGTCAAGGAGGTATGCCCTACCAAAAGAAGGTTTGGAATGATTTTTCTTGGCCTAATTGCAACATTTTTATTTGGTTATTTTCCCAAAATAGATGCCTCACCTTAGAGAATTGAGGAAGAGAGGCTTTCAAGGCCCGTCAGTTTGTGTTCTCTGAAAAAATAGTGAAGAAATTACTTCTAATATTTTCTTTCATTCTTCTTATTCAAGGGAGATCTGACATCTATGGTGAGGAACATGGAACCATTCTTGTGCTCATAGTACCTCTTTGGTGGAGTTTTGTGAAAGCTTGGGTGAATCTCTAGCAAAGACTTCTTTTATCCAAACAGCTTGGGTTCTTGACCCAACTTTTATTATTTGGAATTTATTGTTAGAAAGGAATCTAAGAATCTTTCAAGGTTCTAAAATTGGGAGCATCATTGTGTGGAGAAATACTTTTAGCAAACTTTAGGAGACTATTTTAGCAAAGTGTGAAATGACTTCTCCTATGGAGGCTTGTGATCTAGCTATAATAAGGAACCTTACTTTTTTTTTGTTGCATCACAAGTATCACTGCAACCCAGCCCAACGCCCAACTCGCCTTACCTTGGAATTACTTGCTACCAAGTTAGGGTAAGGAAGGGGTGATTTGGGGTGAGAATAATCCTCTGGAGAAGTACCAAGCCACCCCTAAGCTAGTGCATCAAGCGAGTCTGGGCTTTGGAGTCAAACTTGAGACCGTTGGGGAGAAAGCCAAAGGCCCAAGACAACTCTACTACCTGTGCAAGCTAGGTAAGGAACCTTAATTTTGTTGGTAATGGGATTGCTTCTTCTTACATGAAGATATTGAGAAACACTAAATAGAAAATTAATAGAGAGGGGAGATGAATTCCTCCTCCTGAGAAAGTTTTGAAGGTTAATACTGATGGGTTGTCTAAAGGGAATCTTGAACAAGCGAGAATTGGTGACCTTAGTAGGAGCATTGATGGGAATGCTACATTATTTTTCTCCATTTATAAAGGAATCATTTGAATAATTTGATGGAGGCCCTAGATATTTTACACGACGTTGAGAGAGGGTTCTCTTTAGGTTGGAAAAATGATTTTTTTTAGTTGGATTCACCAAATTGTGGTTGATTTATTGAATGATTGTTAGTTGAATGGAGTTTCTTGGAAACTACCCTTGGTGGCTAAGCATATCCTAAATCTTTGTGGAGCCTTGAATTATATTTATTTCTGTCATATTCTTAGGGAGTAGAATAAAATAGTTGATTGCCTGATTAAGTAGGCTTCTGAGAGATTAGAGGGTTGTGATATGGATAGTTGGGAGGCTCTTCCTCTAGATTATTTGAAGATTCTGGGGAACTTGATTAAGGATGATGGAAACTTGTAACTGCTCTCTTCAAATGTGGTCCTTTGGGAACTTGTTGTGCTTTCCTTGGTTGGAGGTTCTTGTGGGCCTAAGGCTTTTTTCTTAATAGTTGTTGTCTTCACTTGAATAAAATTTTACCCCTCTTTTATTTAAAAATAGAAATATTCTATTTTTAATAAAATGGGGCAGATATTCTAGTTATTATTTTAAAATGTCTTTACTTGGTTCTTTCCTACTGGTCTCTTTGAACCAGGGGTGTAAAATAAATTTAAAAAATAAATTATTAATAAATAAAATTTCGTGGTACAAGTTACCACTTGTTCCAAAAAAAAAATCTCAAATTAACTAAGTTTCTAAGTTCATATGCTTTATTTTAAAAGGATTCTAAATTAATATAATTATATAATAAATAATATATAAACATGTATATTACATATCAATATTCTAAAAAATCTCAAATTTACCAAGCAAGTTTCTAAAATTTAAATATTTGAAAAATTTAGAAACATTCATATCTTACCATTTTAAAATATTCTAAATAAATTTATATTCTATCATGAATATTATAAAATAACATATATTTGTAGAATATAAAGTCAAATACTATATTATCTATAATCAACTTTTATAATTTAAAGTGTCATATTTATGGTTTTATAAAAATATAGCTTGTCAATCCATACGGTCCAATAAATTTTCAACCTGTCATATACGGTCAAATTACAAGCCTGTATAAGGGTATGCAATAGTTATGTTAATTTTTTTATATGTTTTTTTTATGACCATATGGATCTTTTCTTTTATGGGTGCATGGAAAGATGCCTTGGAGGTAAAATTTATCCAATGTTATAAAAACGAGGCAAATTTCTCGCCGCTCATCTTCTTGGTGGTGCATAGATCCATTAATGTTATTTCCATGATGATGTTGTGTGAATAGTGTGATATGAACTTTTTAGCTAGCTCATTCCATGTTTGTATCCCACGAGAAAGTCTGGAAAACCACTCCATGGCTGACCTACAAAGACTACATGGAAACAATCTTATCAAGTAGGTATCATCATATACCACTTCTATGCAGGCTGTGAGGGGATCACCCTTTTCCTTGTACCTATCAAATTTAGGCATCTCAAAATTGCATGGAAAAGGTGGCATGTGCAATGTGCTATCGAATGGATAAGCACTAAGGTCGGTTGAGGCGTAAGACCTTTTAGGAGTGTTTTTGCAATTTTATGACCTATTGTTGGAGGGTTAGGAGTTTTTGAGCAAGGGCTTCAATGGACGACGGTGTAGATGGAACAACATTGGGATTATAAAATATATTCCCACTATTATAGGATGGTGCCTAGTTGTAAGGGGTTATGTAGCCCATGTTCGTATATGTCATAGGAAAATGTGGTGGGATGTACTAAGGTCGTGGAGCATACTGAGGCTGCAAAACATATAGAGGCTATAGAATATGTTGGGGTAATGGAACGTACTGAATATGTTGGCGTGGCGGAGCGTACTGAGGTTGTGGAATATGATGAAGTGGTGGACCGTATTGAGGCAATGGAATATGCTAGGGTGGTGGAATGTACCAAGGCTATGAAATATGTTGGGGTGATGATATAGGATAGGAAGTGTTGGGCGCAGTTACTTCACATTGTTTCAGAAAGGCATAAAGAATCCTTGAATAATTGGGGTTGTGGGTAGGTTGCTTTTTTATGTTCCCCTTGATTGATTTGGGGAATTCCTGGATTGGAAGGAACACCTTTTTGGAGACCTCTAGTATGTTATTATTGGGGTGCCCCTTGAATGATTTAGGGTTATCCTTGGTTGGTCGGGATTCCTGTTTGAAGACTGCTAGGGTTTTGACCTTGGGGAGCCATAGTCAAAGTACTCACTGGATGGGTTAAGGCCAATATGGAAGGTGTTTCTATGGTGATAGGTGCGCTAGATATGGGTGGAAAAATGGCAAAGAGAAGATTGTTTTATTGATTCCCTAGTGTAGTGGAAGACGTAGCGACTTGGGACGTTCTTTGAGTGGTGTTGCTAAAGGGTGGGGTGGAAGTGAGTGGAAGAGGTTTCGTGGAATCAAGCCAAGAGGTTGGTACATGAGTGGCCTCTACTATGTTGAAGGTGTCGAATCCAACGAGTAACTTGGCACCGTTCTGTGCAAGTATTTGAAAGTATGTGTCTGGGTTAGTTGTCAATATGGATCCCACAATAGTCATTACCCTAGGGTCTGTTAGGACATCACTAGCTTCTTCATTGTTGCATTTATCCCTAATGTTCTCAAGTAGTGAGAACTCGTCTTTTGGTGAAGGTACATGAGGTAATTGTTGAATGTCAACTTATATTTTCTCATGACGTTGCATGGTCTCTAGATTGTGGAAATCCAGTCTTAGGGTCCTCTGAATAGGAAAATCAAGATCGTTGTTGGGATCATGTCTAGGTTTTGTGTTTTGGTCCATTTTTCCTTTACTCTTTTGGGATCTTGTGAATGACATGTGCAGAGGATAATTGAAACCTAGGAAAGATGAAAACCACTAGACTAATTTTTTTTATTCTTGGATTTTGGAATGCAATGGCAATAAGGGAAAAAAAAATTTAAATTTTTTATTTTGGGCATGCTAATACAATCTATAGATGAGTGACTAGAATGATGCATGTTGATCCCCTAGTTTGTGGCTCATCGATCATCGAGGGTAGTTCCAAAATTGTTTCCGTTGGTAGGAAGGGGTGTACCCAAAAATAGGACCTTTGGGATTTTAGAAGCTGGATCTTCATGGTCGGTGTTTGGAGAAAATAGAGGAGGCCCACCCTCAATCAAACAGACTAAGCTAAGGGGAGATGAAATTCCCAATCAAAAATTTTGTTGGATAGGATAGGAATTTTTTAGGTGGTATTTCCAGAGGTTTCACCTTCTCTAGTCAGAGCTTTGTTTCATCACTCACTCATGACATGGTGCACTGTGTTCCCTTCATTGTTGACAGGAGACAAAAGAAGCCAAATTAATAGACATGGGGCTCACACATTCAGATCCTGTCGCAGGAGGCATCTGTAAGAGTCTGAATTAAGGCACGTGACTCCTAAAGAAAATGCAATTCTCCTCAATAGGGGAAAAAAAAATAAGACACTATTCATAAACAGACATAAATAGTTCCTATGAGGGTCGAAAGAAAAGACCGCATTTCCTAAAAACCCTCTTCTTAAGGAGGAGGTTGTAGAAAGTGTACTCAAACTAGAGCACACCTATGAGAGTTCAACACATGACACATTGATTAATAAAAAGGAAAAGGCACCAAGTACATAGTACCCATGATTTATTTAAAGAAAACATGCCAAGGCAAGAGAGAATTCCCCAGAATATATATGTTACAGTATGCACCCTTGGAT
This sequence comes from Thuja plicata, assembly GCA_018584345.1. Lineage (NCBI taxonomy): Eukaryota > Viridiplantae > Streptophyta > Pinopsida > Cupressales > Cupressaceae > Thuja > Thuja plicata. The sequence goes on from MU224282.1 coordinate 855,439, forward strand.
GAAAGGCCATAGAGTCTTGATCTCAGAAAAGGAAAAAACCTCCAAAAATAGTACAGTATATTTCTTCACCTACTAAACTAAAGTCTACTATTTCCAACCTCTTTCAAAATATAAATTGTCGGGATTTTCTAGAACAACCCTTGGTCGAGATGGTATTAGAATGATTATAGTTTTTTTACAATAAATTCGCGTGTTGAATAGTTTGACATGGATCGCTCAAATTCCTGAGTTGCGGGAAAATGCTTGAATCTGATTGGTTTACTACAGCATGGATTCCAGTTGGTTCAACTGCAAAACATCATGGTGAATTGATCAGAATCCTCATGATGTATTCATTGATAACTTGAAGGGAGTACATTCTTTGCGAAATGGTTAGGAACTCCGACGGGTTGACACATGTCAGCCGACGTCAAGGTTATGGAAGTTGTGACCTCTCTTACGCGCCAAAGATTAAAGATAACATGCGAAGCACAGAAGAAGTGTAGAAGGAGTCTAAAATTCCTAAGGTATAGTTAACATTCCCTAAGAGAGATCATATAAATTTTTAAGGTAAACCCTCTAAAGAGAGACCTGAATGATTATGTGGACTATCTTGACTTCAAAAATGGTAGGACAACATGATGAATTCAAACAATGATGCCTGTCTAAGACAAGTATTAACCAAAATTATAGGTGCCTAAGCCAAGGCAAGATATGATAACTACACTTCAACAAATCCAAGATAAAAAAACAAGATCACTACTAGAATATTCAAAGAAAATACACCCTCTAATTTGGCAAATGACTCTGAAATGTGGAATACTTAACCTTTTGGATATGCAAGCTATTTTTTGGGGATTTTCAGATTTTTTGGATGAAATTGATGACTATGCAAAAATTAAATGACTATGCAAGGTTCTAAGCTAAGGATGATACTAAAATGCAAGATGTGAGCCTCTAATATGCAAGGGTATGTCGATCACCAAATTTCAAGATAAAAGACAAGTGGAATGTTTTAGGACCCATGTAATTCTTTTTGCTTCTCTATTTAGGACACTGATAGGACAATTTCTAAAGATATTCAAACACAATAATCACACACTCAGTATAGCTTTAGGACTGACTCGAAAAGAAATGATCTGTGTTGTTCAACACCTTTCTCAAGTTGCGAGTTTTCACATGGTAAGTCACAACAAAAATAAGAAATAGTCAGTCTAATCTAAGGTCAAATTGTATTCAATTGTAATATTATAGGCCCATTTCTTAGATGTATGTCAAATCACACAACAATTGTCACACTACTAGGACATGAAAATCCACATTATAGGTGCCCGTGTTTTATCCTTTTCTAGGTATTGTTGCTATGCTAATGAAGATCTCTTTCACTAACATAATACCCTGGGACACATATGATGGGAATCTAGTGGGGGAGATTCCCCCCCTTGCACTATAATAAGATAATGATTCAGAGGTGAACCAGGTGGGTCTCTAATTAACAATATTGTAGTAAGGTCCGTGGCGTATACCCAAATGGTTTGGGCGTGTGTGTAGTAATTTGACTATGATGGCTACTTAGGAACTTTGGCCCAATCCAGGCTACCATCAACAGACCTCGCTTGAGCTTGGTTAGATTGATATGATTTTAGGAATCATCCCATGTTTCATTTATTTACCGGTCAGAAGGATATACGAGTTTAAGCCCATCCTTTGAGGAAGAAGTGCATTCCCCAAACGTGCCTCTCTAAGAAAATAAAAGCTTTTTAATCTAATAGAATGTGCAAGTGCACAAAACACCGAAAAATTGGTTAATCAAATTAAGCACCAAAAGATAAATGTTAACTAATCTAAATCATCAATACAAGCACAATGGTTCATTTTTCAGCACTAAACCATATGAGAGTTTGCTTGTTCAGTTTTATGCACCAAAATCAGATGTACTTTGCTTTGTTCAATTCTTTAAAACCATGTCAATTTTAAGAACCAAAATGTGATTGAAGTTTTGTTTGGGCATACATTATTCTTTTTAAGCACAAAAATACAAATGGATTGATTTTAGATTAAAAATCAAATATGCTTCCATGCCACAATCTACAAAGAAAACATTAGTACCAAAAAACCTAGCAATTAGTTTTGATAATCTACAAGTGTACTAGTGTTAACATAATGACAATTGAATTTCTGAGTGATTCTACTTACCTTGTCCAAATAAGTGTATATAACACCTTCATACCTAATTCATGCTTCAAGTGCTTCAATTCATAATCTACAGGTTGGTCCTTTGTTCTGCTTAATCTCTCATTCTCTTTTACATTGTTCAATGGGCTCTTGAATTTTAACATTTTTTTTGTTTTGGTGGCCATTGCGTCTTTTCATTACTATAAGTGCATGGTTTTACATTACAAAGAAGTAGAAAGAAGACAAAAGATTTTTTATTTTAACAGATAACTGCGTTGTTCGAGACCTACAAGTGTGTCGCTTCAATATGGTAACTACGTTGAAATAGAGGGTCAAGTGTGTCATTTTGTCAACGAGTGCATTGATCTAGGTATGTAAATGCATTAAATAAAATTTGCCCCCTATGTCAAAACAGAAAAAAAATAGACTAATAACAACCCTTCAATTAGAAAATTTAGTAGATCTGTAATAAATATCCTGACATAATTAACAAAGATCATAGTCAAATAATCAGGAATCAAAGAAAAAATCCCAATGAGTAAAACAACAAATAGAAGATAAAAACTTGTCAAACAACAGAGCAGAGAAGTAAATATAAGGCAAGTGTGTCACATGAGATGTGTGAGTCCATCTCTTGCATCCTATAAGTGTGTCGTATGTGGCCTATAAGTGCATCGAAGTAGATGCTCAAGTGCTTCGTTCTATCAATAAGAGTGTCAATCTGGATCTGCAAGTGCATTGAATCATTTTATGTTTATGTCAAATTGAATTCGTGTATGTGCAAAACTATAGAAAATTCAAATTTTTGAAGCTTGGTGCTTCACGTTGGGTTCACCATTTGTAATTGGGTTTTCAAGGATATGTAGTACCTGTAATAACATCAAAATCTCAACCACAAAGAGATCTATTAGGAAGTTAGTATTCCTAATATCGAAAGAGGAAGCAATTAAACATCACACATAATCATTCAATCATAATGAAACCAATTAAAAAACAAATGAATATGCAAACCAAAAGTCCTCCTTCATTGTTCTCCTTCTCTATGCAATGTGGGCTCTCAGAAATGAGTGCTTGATGTGCCAACATGAGAATCCAAAGCAATTGTGGTTAACAAATTTAGGTTATCTCTCTGTTTATAAGAATTTTGGGGGTTCCAATCAGAATTCCATGATTGGTGGGGCTAATTGCCTGTGATTGAAGAGTTGAACTCAGAGTGAGTGGGAGTTGAACTCAATTGATTGTTTGTCAACATAATAGATGGATTTGTTAAGAGGATAGATTGAAGAGTTGACTAAATTTATTTAAGTCTTAACTAATGTGGTGGAATAGAAGACTAGATAGATTAAATAGATAACTAATTTGATTGATCACTTAGGATAGAGAATTATGGAGTCAGAAGGTGTGATTGAGAAGTTAACTTAAATTTATATTTGGAATGATAAATATGCTTAAATAAATAAAAAATAATTTATTTATTTACACATGTGGGGATATATAAATAAATAATTATTTATTTATTTATTTTTAGAGAAATAATTAGTTTAATTAAACAAATATTATTTAATTATGAGAGGGAAATTGATTTGATTATTACATAAATATGATAAGAAGAAGGACGTATTAATTAAATAATATGATTATTTAATTAAATATAGTGCCATGGGAAATAATTAAATAATGTTAATTATTTAATTACTTTATAGATGAATAATTGATAAAATATTTGATTAGATGTTTAATAATTAAGTAATTAATTAAAATCACTCAATTATGAATTTATAGGAAAATGATGATTTTGAATTTAGAGTATAGTGTAAAGGTGCAAATTAATTAAATAAAAAGGTTATTTAATAATCTCACAAGAATGTTAATAGAGTCGTTGCATAAGATCAACTAACCATTTTAAGTGTATATAGCTATCATTGATTTTATACAGGCTAGGCCCAGACCAAAATTTGAATGGCAGGTAATATAGGCAGATCCATATTGGGCGATCATAGGCTCCGCCAGTCTCAGATCGAAACTAGGGCACAACCTTTGAGTGAAAACACATTCTTCTTCAAATTTCCATGAAGCCCGCTCAATGACCTCCTCTCTATCTTTTTCATTGTCGAAATCCACTATGAAAAAGTATTTTGGTAGGAAAATAACTTTAGTGCACTAGTTCTTACTAACCCAATCTTTAATTTGTGCCCTAGTTTTGGATTTTCCCAAAACCCTGCCAATTAATGTTATTTTTGTTAGGACGTCAATACCTTGGTCAACCTCCTTTGAATCATCGATCTTAGGGCATTTTTTTCTATCATCACTCTTGATTTCTCGCTTCTTTGATCCTCTTATCTCTTCCATCCATTCTACAAATCTTTCATTCTTCCTTTCTTGACCCCATGCAACTATATGGCCACAATCTATGTTATTTTGGCGCCAAAATTGGGGATTGTAATATGCATTCTGTGCTCGACACCCCTGTTAAAAAAACCTTTTGAGGAACACACTTATCGACCCATCTTCCACCCTCAAATACCCACTATGACACATGATCCACCTTTGCCTCTCCTAACCGCGCGTCGCTATCATACCTGACGGGATACTCTAAGTCAACCTCATCTGCCCAAGATCGGCCAACCTGGGAATCATTTCGCACTACTACAGTCATCATTTTTATGTTTTTATACTTATAATTTAGTATATAAATTATTAACATCCCAAGAATTCATCTATATTTATCTTTTATATCACTATAAATAGTTCAATCTTTAGATTCATTTATTTAATAAATGAAAAATTGGTAATTCTTTTATAAATGTTTATTTTATATTATTATGAATAGTTCAATTTTCATGTGATTGTATTTAATAATGAGATATTGGTAATTCTTTCATAAATGTTTATTTCATTTTATTTTGAAATTTTTGACTATTATATTCAATAAATGAAAAATTGGTAACTCTTTCATTAATGTTTATTTCATGTTATTTGAAAGACTTTAATTTGTAGATCATTGCATTTAATAAATAGAAAATTGGTAATTCTTTCATAAATGTTTATTTCAAATTATTTTGAATAGTTCAATTTTTAGGTCATTGTATTTAATAAATGAGAAATTGGTAACTCTTTAAAAAAATGTTGGTTTCACAATTCTTGTAAGGTTAGGAAAAATGATAGGGAAATTATTTAAATTTAATATGTGCATTTTTATTTTTTAAAGTGTTTATAAGGTTCAGTTTGTCTTAAAGTCTTGTTATTTTTTTTTTGATGTAGATCTTGTAGATATTTCTCTAAAGCATTAAAGAATATTGATTTTTTGTCAATTGGATTATGAGTTAAAACATCACCAAGTTGGAGTACCTTTAATAAATATTTTTGTACAACTTATTTAATTTTCTTGTTGATATGTTATCCTTCCCTATCCATTTCAACTTCTACGTGGCATTCTTCACAGGTCTTCTGTAACTCTTGCTATGTTTACCATATCATATTCCAAACTTTTATAAAGGAGTTGCCAACTTTTTTTGGCTAGAAATAAATTAGAGATTGTGACATATCTTTTGGTAGCGATTTTATAAGGAGAACATTATAATAATATGAATTCAAATTTTTTTTGGCTAGAATTCAATTAGAGATTGTGACACATATTTTGGTTGGCAATTTTATAAGGAGAAAATTATGATAATGTGAATTATTATTTGGTAGAGTAGAGGGGCATTGAAATTTGAAAGAAAAGTTTGACCTTCAACATCTATTAAATGTAAAGCAATTTCTTCATTTCAACATCTTATATTTTATGTATTGATTTTTTGTGAAAATTGTTTGTGCACTTATGTTCATTCAATAATTTGCAAGGTGTCTTTTATTATTTCCACAATAGTTCAAAATTATCAAAATCGTGCAATATGCATAAGCCTAAACCCATTCATCTATAAAACATATTGCTCTATATGGTCTATTGTTTAAATGATGAAATGAATGATACTTGAATAGATTATGTATGAATTTATTATATGGTGCATTTAAGTATGACATTGTGTGTGTAAACGCTTTCCTACATAAGTTGATAGATAATAGTCCTTTTTAGAAGACAATTTACTCTAAGTGAGTAAAAGTTAATTTTGAAGATAATGTGGATGTGGTTGAGTGAATGATTTTTATCTAGGAGATATAATTACACTTACGATTCAATCTAGCATGGTAAAAACATATAAGAATCATGATGGATCTAAACCACAAATATTGAAATTATTTTAGTAGGTTTATTGGCTAGGTTGTCTTAGATTATGTGATAAAATTTATGAAACCGAGTAGCAAAATGACAACTCTAATGGCAAGGATAAATGAGTATAAAGTGATTAGGGTGAAGTATTAATTATACAGTTTGATCTATGTGAAGGATGCATGTTCAAGTAAAATATTTGATAGTAAGTAAAATAGAAAGCATATTAGGTCCACACATGATTTTAAAAAATCATTTTTTATCAAAAAGTGATAAATTCTTTCTTGAAAAATATAAGTTTGTTATAATTAGGTTAAAAAGTTGAGCACGTGTATTTTCAATATTAGCATGGTACTAATATATTAAATGTAAGATTTTGTTTCAGATTTTCAAATATGTCAAATGATATAAGGTCACTTTGTAAATAATATGCAAAAGTCACATTTAAAAAAAATGATGAAGGCTAAAATATACATGTGTATGACCACAAAATAAAGAGTATATGAAAATATTTTCTAAAAATACTTATGATGTTAAAGTTTGAAAAATATTTTGAATAAAATTAGGTGTAAATTATAAAAATTGCAAGGAATGAAAATTCACAACAAAATAAATATTCATTTTTTTAAAAGTAGATATTTATTGCAACAAAAAATAAATGAGGTTGGAAAAAAATGAAAGTAAATGATTTTTTGGAAGAGATATCTATTAGAGTAAGTAGGTTATGTTACTTTTGGATTAGATTTTGTGATTTTTTCTAGCATCAATGTTTCAGATCACACTTCATGATCCATCATCATAATGATAGAGAGCGTAAGGAAAATCATTAGATATCCATTCCTTATGCTCTCTATCATCTTAATGATGGATCACAGAGTGTGATATGAAACGATGATGCTAAATTTTCCCACACAATATAACTAGAAGCAACATGTTGATTATATATCTATTTCAAAAAATGGAAATGTTATTTAAATAAAATACATTAAAAAAAAAAAAAAGATATCCATTCCTTTCCCAAAGAAATTTCCATCTAAATTATTCATTAAAAGTGAATCCAATTTCTTTTACCTAGTGTACTCCCAAAAGGATATAATTTGAATGTTATTCCTCAAATACTTAATGTTCTTAATGATAATTCATCTCTAAAATGTTAAAGAATGGTAATAAAAAATTGTTGGAAATATGAGTTAGTGTTGTCATTGATGTCAACATCATGTGAGGAGATCAATGGAAATACGAGTTAGTGTTGTCATTGATGTCAAATTGATGTGAGAAGATTGATAGAAATGTGTTCTGATGTTTACATGTTCACTGGTGTTGCTCTTGTGTTATCATTTTTATTGGAATGCTCTAGTGTTCGAAGATGGAATATGCAGGAAAGAGTATTTGAAGTCTATATGAGAGAATTCTCTGCATTCCTCTACATTTGGTGATGATATCTTGTGGTTCAAGATATAATTTTTATGTTCTATAGATGTTGCACTCTTATGGGTTTAGATCCTCAACATTATAATTGATGTGGTTGGTTATTGATGTTTGCTAACAGTTTGGTCATTTATTAGGATTAGTTTGGAGAATGCTTCACATTTCTTTGTGCTGATATTTTTGGTGTTGCAATTTGGAGGGCGTCCTTTGAAGGATTTTGTAGTATCTCAATTTAGTTTTTAGTTGGTGGTTCTCTCTGCAAGGATAGTAGTGATGTTCTATTTCTCCGCAGTGTGGTTTGTTGTTGGTCTCTAACCAACTCATTTGGTTCTTATATTTGGACCATATTCTTTTGGTCCATACTTGTGTTGGAAGTTGAGTTAAGATATTGTTCTAAGTCTTACCATGGTGTGTGAAGATCCATATTGAATTGTGTTCAGTTGAATTATGTTTTCAGGCTGATTGGTTATGTACTGCATATTTTATCTATATGTTGTTGTCAACTTTGGAGGATGTGTTCATGTGTGCGAATCATTTGGAGATATTTAGAAATATGTGTTATGATAATTTTAGGTCCCCTTTATCTCTTGGAGTGGACCAAAATCACCGCTTGAATGCATTTGGTGACCGAATCGATAGGACTTATGTTTATTCTAGTTTTGGCTGACCTAATTGAGGGTTTTCATGAAGAAGAAGATATATATTGAAGATCATTTCAGTGTGGAAGAGTGTGTGAAATAGTGTTGTATGGATATGTGTTGAAGATATGTGTGAGAATCAGTTTGGATAGTACACTTTTGATCATATCATGTTCAATATGTCAGTATTGAGATAATGTATGTTTGTTGATGAAGTTGGTCACTTGACACAGTGATTCAAGGATAGCTTCTTTCTTGGAGACTTGTTGGAAGTAGTATGTTGAAGGCTTGTTCATTTTGATTCACAATATTCATGTATCCTACTTGAATATAGTGAGTCCTTCTTAGTAGTTTTGTATCTTGTCCTAAGGTAGTGTGTCTCAGTCTCTGTATCAATTCTTCTTTTACTAAGTTGGATCTCACCATGGTTTTTCCCTTCTTGGGTTTTCTGCATAAGTATGGTTTTCTCATGTGTAGGATGTTCATTTATTTATCTTTCTTTGTTGCTCAGTTGGTTAAGGTTAATTAGCCTGGAATTATTATAAAAAAAAGATTTAAGTGTATGATCAAGACTTCAATTAACTCCCCACTTAGCCTTACTGTGTGTTCAAAAATTGGTATAAGGGTGAGGCTCCTCTTGGAGAAGCTTAATCACTCGAGGGAGGTTCATGATGGTATATGGATGTTACACGGTACCTAAATTTGATGACACAAATTACACCTTCTGGAAGATAAGGATGGAATTATATTTGAACTCTTTTCTATTTGGAATATGGGAGTCTGTCGTAAAATGATATACTTCTCCTACTACTCCTATTACTACTACTTTGAATGAGATCCAATTACATGAGAATAATGGAAAGGAAAGGAATGCAATCATGAGTTTTTTGGGATATTCAAAACTTTTGAAGGTCAGGCACTACAAGTCTACTTAGGATATTTGGGAAAAGTTTAGTAGTATCTATAAAGGAGATGTGAAAATCAAACAAGAAAGTTGTAGAACCTCAAGTACAAATTTGAGAACTTAAAGATGTCAAAAGAAGAAAACATTGATAGTTACTCACACTGGGTAAAAAAATTAGTAAATAGAATCATAGGTTAAAGACAATAGATTTCCATAGTCCATAAACAATAGAGTGCCTTGTTTCTGGATTCAACTGAGTAATTTGTTTTGCATCAATATTTCAAGTCACACACTATGATCCACCATCAGGATGAAAGAGTTGTAAGAGAGAAATAGGTAGATTATAGACCTGGACCAATTACACACACACACACACACACACACGTGTCTTGTTTATTTATTTTTCTCTTATTTCTATTTCACTTTTTTTTTTTTTTGTTTCTTATATGTATATGTACAGATGTATATATAGATATACATGTATGTATGTATATATGTATATTCATACATACATGTGTATACATTTAAGTATATATACATATAAATAGTCCTTTTATTTTTAATTTTTTAAATTTTTACGTATACTTATATATATATATATATATATATATATATATGTATGTATGTCTCTTGTAATATATGTGCATATATTATATGTATTCGTGCTACATATATGTAATATACATACATATATGTACTTTGTGTGTGTGTTGTAATATGTAGCACATATAAATATGATATATGCAAATATATTACAAGAGACATAAATAAATGTACATACATATAATCCACACACATATACATGTACTTATATATAAATATATATACTTATTTTATTTTAATATTATTTTGATTCTTCTTCTTTTTCATTTATTTTTCTTCTCTTTTTAATTTATCCTTTGAAATTTGTGCCACACTTCTTTCTCTACCCCATCCTTTTTAACTGTTCCAAGTCTGCTATCTACCTATTTATCTCTTGCAACTCTTTCATCCTGATGATGGATTATGGAGTGTGATTTGAAACATTGATGCCAAAAAAATATGCAGTTTAATCCAGAATCAAGTTATTGGCGGAACTAGGGCGGAAAGTGAAGTTATTGTTTGGTGTGGAGCCTGATCAGTCTCCAAGTGGGAGATTGTTGATATTGTGGTGACTGATCATGTAGTGGGTGTACTATTTTGCTGAATAATAAGAAGGTTAGATGGCTGTGTAGGCGGACATAGCCTAGGTTTTCGGTGAACCACGTTAAATCTGTGTGTTATTTGTGTTCACTTTTATTCTTCTTTTGTTTCTACATATAATTGTTTATTCTTATATTTTTCTAGGTCTGTCAAACCCTAACAGTTATGAGAAAATCTCTTAGAACACTTCCTAGATCCTATAAACCTAAGGTGTATCATATTGAGGAGAGTCATGACATAGACAAGTATACATTGGATCAACTCTATGGTGCAATATCTGCTTGTGAGATGTGGGAATTTGAATTTGAAAATGTCAAAAAGGGAGCTACATTGAAAGCTAGTAAAAAGATATCTAAGATGAAACTAAAACAAGCAATGACTCTGATGATGTAGAAGAAAACTTTGTGAGAAGATCGAGGAAGGGCGGTGTAAAATACAAAGGTAAGTTACCCTTTAAATGTTTTAATTGTGAAAGAATTGGTCATTATGAATCTAAATGTACTTTCAAAGAAGATAACTATAGAAGGGCATATGATGAAAACAAAAGAACAAATAAATATAGAAAATTAGAAAATAAAAGAGAAGATGATAGAGACAATCCTAAGAGAATATTTTATTCAAAGGAAAGTAGCCACTCATCTAAAGATGAAGATCTTGATGATTCAAATGATGAAACATTATTTATGGTTGTGAAAGTGGATGATAGTGAGAAGTTTGGTACTCTACATACATATGAAAATAGTAAAAAATTATTGATTGCATGGATTGTTCTTCATGCAAAAATAACCAAAAGCTTGGGTGATTGATAATGGTCATTCAAATTTGAAAAGTTGAATGATGAATCTATTAATTTTGGTGATGAAGAGGTTTCTCTGATATGTGCCAAAGGAACTATCCATTGATGGTAAGAACAATATATAGGATGCTTACTATGTTAAGGGGTTGAAACAATATTCTTAATCTCATTTAGATTCATAGCAAGGGATACAAATTTACTTTTCATGGTTTTGGATGTGAAATTAGAAAAGATGACTTACGAAGATTGGTTGCAAAAGGAACAAGGACTGATGGTAATGTGTATTATGTAAAAGAGAACAAAGGAAGAAGCTATCTAATGGCTCAAAGAAGTGGAAGTTGGTTATGTCACAAAAGAATGAGACATATTAACTTTGACAACATGGTAAAGATTAGTTCTACACATGAAGTGAGGGATTTGCCAAATATTATTAAGCCCACTAATACAATGTGCAAAGAATGTTAGATGAGGAAGTAGAAAATGACAAGATTCAAGAACACAAAGTTTTATACTACAAAACCTCTAGAGCTGATACACACTAACCTTTGTAGACCTACCAGAACCTGAGGACTAAATGGTGAAAGGTATCTTATGTTAATTATTGATTATTATTTTAGAATGTCATCGGTTACTTTCTTAAAAGAAAAATTAGAAGCCTTTGATAGACTTAAAGTATTAAAATCTATGGTTGAGAATGAAATAGATGTTAAGGTCAAGTGTTTAAGGTTTGATAGATGTCGAGAATATACATCAAACACATTTTTAAGATTTTGTGAAGAACATGACATTAATAGACATCTATTTGCACCTAGGACTCCTCAATAAAATGAAATTGTTGAAAGAAAGATATTATAACAGTTCACGAAATGACTAGGGCAATGTTTAAATATGCTAAGTTGCCTAATTGTATTGGAAAGAATTTATGCATACTTATGCTTATATTCTTAATATAATACAGGTGAGGGTTAATCACTTTAAGACCCCTTTATGAGCTATGGTATGGGATACCTGCCACTGTCAAATATTTTATAATTTCTGGAAGCAAGTGTTACATCAGGAGAGATAAAGAAGATGTTGGAAAGTTTGAATCAAGGACAAATGAAGGGATTTTTCTTGGATATTCAACAAGAAGAAAATAATACAAGTGTTACAACAAGAGACTCAAAAGGACTGTAGAAACCAAAAATCTTAAAGAGAATGAAGAATAAAATCAATTTTCTCCAAAACCCACGATTTGTTACATTGAAGATGCCCCTGCACTATAGAAAAGAAAGAAGATGAAGAAAAGGAAGAAACCTCTCCAAAAGAAAATGAATTAGAAAAAACACCTAAGACACTAGCAAAGTATGTTAAAAAAAATCATTCAGAAGAACATGTCATTGGAAATAAGAATGAAGGAGTTTAGACCTGGAGAAGACTTACCAAGGCAAGTGAATATGAAAATTTTTGTCTTTAATGTAAGGTGGAACCTAAGACCTTTTTAGAAGCTAGCATAGATGATGGATGGCTAAAAGAAATAGAATTCAATCATATTGAAAAGAATCAAATGTGTGAATTGGTACTTACACCGGTAGACAAGAATGTTATAGGAACAAAATTGGTGTTCTAGAATAAACTGAATGAAGAAGAAGTAACACTTGAAACAAAGCTATATATGTTTGTAAAGGCTACTCACAAGTTGAAGGCATAGGTTTTGAGGATACCTTTACTTTTGTGTCTAGGATGGAAGTTATTAGAATGTTTCTTTTATTTTCTACTTACAAGAACTTTAAGGTGTATAAAATGGATGTCAAGTTAGCCTTTATGAATAGAGCTCTTGAGGAAGAATTTTTACATTCAACAACTTAATGGTTTTCAATTGGCAAAAAATGTGGTTATGATATGTAGTCTTTAAAAGGATCTATATGGTCTCAAGCAAGCTCCCAGAGCTTGGTATGCAAGGATAGACAAGTATTTACTACACCAAGACTTCAAGAAAGGTGCGATGGGTACTAATCTTTATTTTAAGGTTGAAGGCTCAAAAAAATCTTGATAGTTGTGGTGTATGTTGATGATATCATTTTTGGTGGATATGATGATGTATGTAAGAGGTTTACAGAACAGATGCAAAAAGAGTTTGAGATGTCAATGATGTGTGAGTTTTCATTATTTCTTGGTCTTCGAGTAACTCAATTAGATTATGGTACTTTTATTTCTCAGAATAAGTATATCAAAGAGATGTTGAAGAAATTTGGTATGGAAAAATATAAACTGGTTAGTACCCCTATGTAACTGTAGGTTGTCATTTAAGAAAGGATGAGGAATATCTAGAAGTTTTTTAGACTCTTTATAGTTCTATTATTGGAGGATTCTTATATTTGACGGCTTCAAGACCTAATATTATGTATGCGGTATGTATGGTTGCAAGGTATCAAGCTAATGCTAGGCAATGTCATTACAAGGTGGTTAAAAAGATATTCAAATATTTGAAAGGAACACTAGATTTTAATCTATGGTATAAGAAAGATGATGATTTCTCTCTAAAGGCTTACACTGATGTCGGTTGGGCTAGCTACATGGATGATAAAAGAAGTACCAATAATGGATCATTTTTCTTAAGAGAGGAATTGATCTCTTGGCTAAGTAAAAAATAAGATATATAGTATCTTTATCAACATCATAGGCCAAGTACATTTCAATAACATTTTCTTGCACTTAGGTGATGTAAATAAAAAAACTCTCAAAAATATCAAAGTGATGTATTTTGAGCCTATTCCTATTATCTGTGATAATACAAGTTGAATTAACATTTCAAATAATTCAATAGTGCATTCAAGGACCAAACACATTTCTATTATGTATCACTTCCTAAGAGATAAGGTTGCATAGAAAGAAGTCATATTAAAGTATGTTGCCCACAAAGGATCACATTGCAAACATTTTCACTCAGGAACTATCAAAGGATACTTTTGAGTATCTCAAGCATAAGTTAGGAGTTATTGATCATCATAATTAGATGCATAAAGTCGTTCATCTATCTAGGGGGAGAGTTAAAAAATTATAATGTTGTGGTTTCTCTCAAGGAGAGTAGGTAGTTTGATGTTTGTTTGTAAGAAAGTTTTGCAAAAGTTTGAGAGATAGTTCATGTAGATATTTGTGCCCTTTGGCCTTGATGCCGAAGGGGGAGAATAATACATTAAGGGGGACAAAAAATAATAAAAGGGAGAGAAGCTTGTTAGATGATTGTTTTTCTAAGAGGGAGGTTAGCATAGATGGTGATGATCATATTTATGGTGTTGCAATCAACGAAAAAGGGGAATATTGTTGGAAATATGAGTTAGTGTTGTCATTGATGTCAACCTAATGTGAGGAGATTGATAGAAATATGTGTTTAGATTTTCATAGATTCTTTGATATTGCTCCTCTATGAGCATTTAATATTTTAAGAATGCTATAGTGTTAGAAGATGGAATATGTAGGAAAGAATATTTGAAGTTAGTACATGAGAATGATTCAATAATTCCTCCACATTTGGTGATAAGAGATTGCAATTTTGGATATAATGTTTATGTTTTTTGGATGTTTCACTCTTATGGTTTCAAGTCCTTAGCATAGCAATTAATGTGGTTTGTAGTTAATGTTTACTGACAGTCTGGTTACCTTTTAAAATTGGTCTTGAGAATGCTCCGCATTGCAAGCTGTATTGATGTTTCTAGTATTGTGGTTTGGAGGATGTTCTCAGAATACTTGTGCAATTTCTTAGTTTAGTTTTAAGTTAGTAGTTTGATTTGCAAGGATAGTTGTGATGTTATGTTTCTCTATATAGTGTGGTTTGTTGTTGGTCTTTGGATCACTTAGTTGGCTCTTCTATTTGGATCATATTCTTTTAGAATGTACTTATATTGTAAGTTGAGTTAATATATTTTTCTAATTCTTACCATGGTGTGTTAAGATCTGCATTGACTTATATTTAGTTGAATTATGTTTTTGAGCTGACTGATTATGTGCTACATAATTTATCTACATGTTGCATTTATTGCCAACTTTCAAGGATGTGTCTTGTGTGTGAATCATTTGGAGATACTTAGAAAGATGTGTTATGATATTTTTAGGTCTCATTTATCTCCTATAGTGTACTGCAATCATCACAATTATGTTTGGTGGCCGAATTGATAGGACTTAAATATATGCTTTATTTTTGGTCATCTTAATTGAGGCTTTTGATGAAGAACTTGATATATATTGAAGACCATTTTAACTTATTGTAGTATGGAAGATTATTTGAAATGGAGAGTGCACTTTGATGATCATATAATTCAGTATATTAATAGTGAGACAACTGATGTTTTTCATGAAGCTGGTCGTTTGAGACAGTGATTCAAGGATGACTTATTTCTTGGAGAATTGTTGGAGGAAATACACTAAAGGATTGTTCATTTTGATTCATAGTATCCATGTATAGTACTGGAAGATATTGTGTCCTTGGTAGTTTTGTATCTTTCCATGGGGCAGTGCATCTCAATTTGCAAGTCTTCTATATATTTCCCTAAGATAGTGTGTCTTAGTTTGCAAGTCCTTTGTATCTTTCCCTTTAGGTTGTGCACATTAGCTTGCAAGTCCAAAGTAGTGAGCCTAGAAAATTATTTGTATTTAATTGTGTTCATATAGTGTGAGTTGGATTTATTGTGGTTTTTCCCTTCTTGGGTTTTCCACATAAATATGGTATTCTAATGTGTATGATGTTCATTGCTTTATCTTTTTTTGCTGCTAATTTGGTTAAGGTTAATTGATGTGAAATTGTGATAAAAAAAACTTTTAGGTGTATTTTCAAAGACTAATTCGCCCCGCTATCACTCTTGGTGTGTGTTTAACAAAAACACTAGTAGCACTTGCATTGAACATGAATATAAAAAAGTGTAACATTTTTGCATTGCATGTAATAGTAAACTTTTCTTTCATTTGAAAAATTTGTATGAAAAACAGTGAATATGGAGACATGAGGATGTTACTCGTTTGGTTCTCATGGAAAGGAGAAAAAAATGAGTTGAAATGGAGAAACCATATTATGAAGGGTTCCAAGGATTGCAACTGGTTTTGCCCCTTTAATTCACATGGATCCTATATCCTTTAAATGGGAGAATATTTTTCATGTTTATTGAGTATTTTTATATACTTTAAAGTGTATTATCACAATAGATTTGCATGCACATCAAAGTGGGGGTAAAATGTGATTGTGAAATTTACATGTACCCATTGTTAGAGTAATTTAGCAATTGCTCTTTAGTGCTTAAGTTTCACTTAGGCAGTTTCTTTAGTCTTAGGAAAGTTTCTATTTCCTAGCAGTTGCCCTTTTAGGGTTTCAACATCCTTTATAAGGATTGTCCTCTTTGTATTTCGATAAGGAGTTTGTAAATCATTTATTGTGTTAATAGAAATTATTTATGTCACAATGGATTTGGGTTCTCTTTCATTTTGGCCGCCATAGCTTTCTGAATACTTCTATCCTCTGCAGCTGGCTGTTCGTTCTTGGTTGAAGCAGCGAGGGTTTCAGAAGCTTTTTCGGCTTCTTGTTGTGGTTCTGGGGGGTCTCTGTGTTTTGAGGTATTTTGGGCCCAAACGGACACTTCCATTGCGTCCGGAAGGCCCAAAAACCCTAGAATCAACATAAAATTTGTCCATTTTGGACAAGTTGGCACCGAGGCAAAAAAAATTTGGTTTCCAGTGCCGTACGGGCACGGAAACCGAGAAAAAAATCAAAAAAACCTTATTTTACAAGGTTTTTAGGCATTTTTACTAACGCTGCCAATGCATTTTCAATTGCGCAGCTCCCGCGCCGCCCGCGCGCCACCAGCCGCGCCACCATCGTTTAATGCGCAGGCAGTTGGTCTTTTGGGCGCACGGCCCGCGCACCACCACCACCTTATGTCTGCGGCCCGCGCCGCTTCTGTCCTCCGTGGCCCACCGTCCTCAGAGCCCCTCACCGCCTCTTCGCAGCAGCCCCGCCGGCTCACCTCGCGGCCCCGCCATCCCCAGCGGTCCCAGCTCCGCTGGGCAGTGCAGTCTGAGCGCCGCTCCGCCCGCCCACAGAGCCACCCGCCTGCGGTGGCGGCTTTTTTCTTAGCCTCGCGGGCTTAATTTATATTGCGCGCGGTCATATGCGGGACCTGCGGCCTAAGTTTAGCCCCCGGCGCTCTCCAT
>MU224282.1:881395-897247 GCA_018584345.1 Thuja plicata
AATTTTGAAGGAAAAATTATTTTCTGCTATTTCAGGTGGCCCAACTTTCGGAGACCATAAGTCATCACCAGTTGACCCGATTGACTATTATAACCCCATTTCGGAAATGCCACGAAGCGCTCTACAACAATTCAATTATACAAGCATCATCGAGCCCAAGTTTCGACCTCATCCGGGGCCTCTAAAGCCTTCAAAATTGAGCTCAAAGTTTCTGTACCCTGTTTTCAATACCGAAAATTTTCAATATCTTCAAAACTAGACTTGATCTAGCCATGAAACTTCACTGGCAGGCTGATATGACTGAGATGAACCTCCATATGCAAAATCAGAACATTCCGAGATCGTATGACCAACTTACTAAAAATAGCAAGTTTCCATAAATAGCAGCTCTGCACAAGGTAGCCCTTATTGAAAAGAAAATAGAAATATTTTTGGGTGATGCAAGATTGCCCTTACACCCAGGATGCTCCTGCATCAGAGGGGAAAGACATGACCTCGAGGAAATACAAACACAGGAAATACAAACACGTGTATTTATTATACGAAGAAAATACAAACACATATATTTATTACATGACCTCATTTTCATGTACATTATACATTATATCAAAGTTGTTACTTTAACACATTATATCAAGGTTGAACCCATATTTACAAAGTTGAACCCATATTTACAAGGTTGAACCCATATTTACATGTATTATATGCATATTTACAAGGTTGAACCCATATTTACATATTATATCATATCAAGGTTGAACCAACAAAATTACAAAATTAGCAAGAGAGTTTATCTAGGATTTAATAGATTTTATATTGAATGGAAAGTCATAAAAGGTGTGTAATCACCATCTTGACTTGACCAAAGTGTGTAAACACCATCTTGACACATTTAACTAACAATAAAGTGAGGGCAAATACATGACCCCGAGGAAATACAAACACAACGAATACAAGAAATACAAACACATGTATTTATTACACGAAGGAAATACAAACACATGTATTTATTACATGACCTTGAATTTTCATGTACATTACACATTATATCAAAGTTGTTACTTTAACACATTATATCAAGGTTGAACCCATATTTACCAAGTTAAACCCATACAAGATTGAACCCATATTTACATATTATATCATATCAAGATTGAACCTATGTAACATAATTCATATTTACACATTTTATAACCTATATTTATCCATATTTAAACATCATATCAAAGTTCATATTTATACATTATTATAACTCATATATTTACACATCATATCAAAGTTCATATTATATCATATTTATATGATTATAACTCATATTTATCCATATTTACACATCATATCAAAATCAAACCCATATAACATAGTTCATATTATATCATATTTACACATCATATCAAAAGTTGAACCCATATATAACATAGTTCATATTTATCATATCAAAAGTTGAACCCATATATAACATAGTTCATATTTATCATATTAAATATGAAGGTTGAACCCATATAACATAGTTCATATTAAATTAAGGTTGGGCCCATATAACATAATTCATATTATTCATATTAAATCAAGGGAAGTTCACATAACATAGTTCATATTAAATTAAGGTTGAACCCATATAACATAATTCATATTATTCATATTAAATCAAGGGAAGTTCAGAGTGAATCCACGCCATATTCATTACATTTAACAAACTTTTAAACAATAGTAAACTAATTTTATACAATAATCAATAATAATATTCCATTATTCATCTAAAATTAACATAATTTCTCTTTTAATTACCACATTATAAACCTAATTTAAAAGTTTAATTACCATATTATAAACCTATAACATAATTCATATTATTCATATTAAATCAAGGGAAGTTCTCAGTGAATCCACACCATATTCATTACATTTAACAAACTTTTAAACAATAGTAAACTAATTTTATACAATAATCAATAATAATATTCCATTATTCATCTAAAATCAAATAATATTCCATTATTCATCTAAAATTAACATAACTTCTCTTTTAATTATCACATTATAAACCTAATTTAAAAGTTTAATTACCATATTATAAACCTAATTTAAAAAATTAGTTGCTGACATATAAAGAGAACGCTTCATATATAAAATAGATATATATCTTTACAAAGGAAAGTTAAAAAAAAACTAAAAAAAATAGATATCTTTACAAAGGAAAGTTTAAAAAAACACTAAAAAAATGAAGTCCCTCTTTGGTAACATGGATATCTTTACAAAGGAAAGTTAAAAAAATACTAAAAAAATGAAGTCCCTCCTTGGTAACATGGATATCTTTACAAACTAAAAAAACGAAGTCCCTCCTTGATAACATTAGAGAACCTGATGGCTGCATAGACGTTGCCGTTTGCCTCCATAGGATAGCGCACAGTATTTAGAATGGGATATCTTTACAACTAATTAAACAAACTTTATTTTTATACTTTATCCAGAGTGGTAGTGGAATTGGAAACAGCAGTCCTTGCAACTTCATGTTATGTTTTGTTTTGTCGTTACGCCACGGTACATCACTCCTGTTTCTGCCATCACCTGCCAGCTGCTTTTAACCTGAAAAAACAGTCTTGCCAGTAAATTTCACCTTATTTTGCAAATTTCGTTGATTCGAAAATCAAAATAAATATTTTCATCGGAGAGATTTTCTTGCCATCGTCATTACAGGTGAAATTTCGCTGCCCACAAATTTTCGTCGAAGATTATTCTCAGTTTTTTGTCAGCAAAGGTCTGTTTGTTAGACGGAGATTATTTGTAAAGATGCACTGGTTCCTTGACATTGCTGTAAATATTTAATTTTGTTTTAAATCATCATTAATCCAATGTAGGATGTTGAGCTTTGTGGCTAAAGTTCAATCTCAACCCTCAAACTGTAAATTTACAGTCCAACGTTTAAATATTCAGAAAGAAACCGGGGAATAACTTCGAGAAAACCAGATACAACATAACTTAATCCTCACAGAGATTATTAGTGATAATTTAATAAATCCTCATTAATTCGATGTACGATATTGAGCTTTATGGCTACAATCCATTCTTAATGCTCAAAACGTAAAATCACAGTCCAAAGTTCAAATATTCAGAAAGAAACAAGAGTATAACGTCTAGAGAACCGAAAACACCGTAAAAAATAATTTAAAGACATGATTTGCGTTAATTTAAATATCTTACAGAACAGATCCGATCAAAAACCTAGAGATTTCAATGCACAATTTTTGTAAATATTTCATTGCTACATTCAACATATTTAAATACAAAATGTACACTTCCAGGTACTAAACTTTTTCCCTTTCTTCATAGGTCACCGGCAATTTCCAGTCCCCATGAGTGAGAATAATCTCCGTCAACAAACAGACCTTGGCTTACAATATCATCCCAGGCAGTGCCTGCAGCGTCTTCAATCAACGAAAACTGCGCACAGTCGACGAAATCGTCTTCAAAATGCCATTTCTCAAGAAAGCTCTTAAGCTCTCCATTTTCGGCGAGATCCGAGGAAAAGCCGGAATCCTCCTCCTCAGAAGGAAAACCAGCTTTGCCTTGGTCTTCTGAGCTGAAAAGCGGGGTAGGCGGTATTCCGAGCTCATCGTCTGAAGCTCCTACAAGATAACACAAATCAATGCCGCTTTCAGAGGCTCCGTAGCCGCTGGTCATATCGGAGGCCAGGGAATCCTCTTCCGCACTTAAGCCTGATGTGGATGACGACGTTACGCCTATTTCTTCCTCCAAACCTCTCAAAACTGCGCAAACCGCTTCCTCGCTCACACAGCGGTTTTCCTCCGTTTCTTGGAAATCCTCTGGAAACTCAAAATCTTCCAAAGCATGGAGATTTTGTTGCTCTGTTCTCCCATGAAAACGCTTGGGAGAATTCTCCAGAGTCTCTTCCTCGCGGCTGCGTTTCTTCAGCAGTCCAGACATTTTGATAGATCAGCAAAGAAAAAACTTTCAAGAATGGGGATTTTACAGGGTTGATTAGGTATTTCTCAGAGTATAAACTGCAGAGCAGAAAGAAAGATGGGTGGAAATGAGAAGAAAGTGGGTGTCCTTATATATATATATTCGTGACGGAAGTTGTAACGGTGTGGGAGAAAAAAAATAAACTAAAGGAGTCTAAAACGGTGGAGACAGCCGGCATGGGTTGTTCGTGTCTCGTGTGTAAGTAAGTGCGGTCTGAATTGTTGCCCACGTTTCCAATCATTCATTTACACCATTTCCTGGTCAGCGACAACTGGAGTTTATCTGGGGTTAGTTTTAACCTCGTGGTTGGGTGAGCATTGAAAGAAAAGGTGGATGGACCGTTTTATAGTGGATTGCCAGGTGGAAGATGGATGCATAAAGTTGGTACCACGTCATACTCGATGATTTCAATTGCAGCACATCAAATCTTGTTTCCACTTGCAACTGTTCACCGTCAATTGCGGTGGAGACCCATCAGACTTTCAAATTTCTTGGTACAAATCAAAATCATTTTCATGACTATCAAATAAATTGAAAATCACAATACAATTGTATTCTAATTTTTCATTTTTTAATAAGTGTTAAAAAATATCTAGTCAAAGAGGTTACTCCATTTTTCATCTCTGTAGTTTCAACCTTGAATGAAATTCCAACCCTTGCACTAATTTGTCTAAGATCAAATCCAATTCTTGAAATGACTGAAGTGAATCAAGTTGGTAGCCACAATCGTAACTATGTCATTAGATTCTTTTACATATCAAGAAGCAGCCCCAAAAACATTAAAGGCACACCGAAGTTGACTTGATAGCTATCGTCACCAAACTAAAACTCTTCTTCCAACACTAGCTAAATCACATGTATCATTACAATGGCCTTAGTTTACAAAAAAATCACAAGATGGAGGTCGAAGATGAGCCCATAACTACTATGAGAGAGAGAGAGAGAGGAGATAGAGAGAGATCCTATTAATAAAGCAAAAACAATGATTTTGATGAAAGAACCAAGAGTGTTTAATAGAATTTCTCATCCTCCAAATAATAATATTTTCCTATTAAGTAGTAAGATCTTACTTAAATCTCTATGCTATTATGTAATATTCTTGAATTAAAAGTTGTAGTGGATTATTATTAAATTCTATGTTCTTCCAAGCATTCCACTTGGTAAATAACAATTGTTAACCATTTAGGCTGATTTATCATCGTTGTAAAATGATTTGATAGTGAGACTATAGGTTGAATCTGATCTCAAAAGAATCCCAAGACTCAAGCTTGTTATCTATTATATACAATTCATCCTTATCAATTTCATAATTTACCAAAACACTTTATTAGTCTCCAATCGACCTTATCAATTCCTTTATTAATCTCCTTGTGTATGTGTTGTATTTTGAAAGCGACCAATAAATTCATTATAGGCCACAACTTTTACAAAATATAATTTATCTACTAAAGCATTGCTCAATTTTCTAAGGCTCTTTAACCATGGCATCAAGCCACAATTCTTCTAAATGATATGTTGAAATCTAAATGTTCAACCATTCAAAATTAGCAATTTCTTACTTTCATATGAGGTAAATAAATAGTAATGTCCCTACAAATGAGATAAGACCAAAAAAAAAGCAATTAAATCACAATCAAATAAATAACCACTATCAAATAAAATAATGAACAAGTTAATAAGAAAATTTAGATTAGCACACCAAAGTACATCTTACCCATCTCTTCTTTCTCCCACACACCTAACATATTGGGCTCGTGTTTTATAACATTAGAGAGGATTAGGTAGATTCCATCTTAAATAAGTATAGGGAAACTCAATCAACATTTCAGCAAAAGAAAATCTAAGAGAAAACTTGTATCTTATAATTGATATAGGTATAAAACAAACACAGTGATCGTTAGAGGTAACACTAATAATAAGTGTTGTTTGAAAAAAAAAAATACTAATTGAACACTTTCCTTGATAACACTCAATAGGAGCTTAATGAAATCCATGTGAACAACACATAATTAGACAAGGATTACTATCAACACACCTCTTAAGAGGTTCACCACTACCATTATACCACAAATCAACACCTTTGTTTCTCATTGAAAGCTTCTCCCTCAATAAGATATTGATCAAATAAATGCCACAAATTCTCTACACGTGGGTATTATAGCTACATTTAGGACATTACTTTCTCATGAAGGGGGTGGTCTTTTAAACACTCATTCCGTTGGTTTCTTCCATGTAAGTAGAAGTGATTTGTCAACATGTAAGCCACAAGTGTGATGCATATGTCAACCTCTTTCTAATTCTTTGTAAAATGAGTGGAAGATAATGCAAATTGTGCACTTTTCTTTGCACTAAATGTTGCTTCGAGTTTAGCATCCATGTGAAATACACACAACATATATATACAATTTAGTAAAATAAGACAATGAATAAAATAAAAAGCATGTTCTCAAAATGATACAATTTAGAAGGTGTCCCTCACTTTCTATCTATTCTTAGTAAATACGCATCTCCAAACCTACACATGTAAACATCACAAAACATTACTGGTACCCATAGAAAATTTGTGATCGCCTTGTATTGCATGTACTTTTGTCAACTTTCATCTCATGTGAAAATATAGTAGCAAGGAGAGTGAAGATGGAGTCATGAGGATGTTGAGTTAGCATCCACAAAACCTTGTGAAAGACTATAAAAAGAACATCATCTTATAATATTATGAAATTGTGAAGAAGTAAGAATCCATGCGACTCTATCAATATCAATATATGTGGACATGAGTAGAAAAGAAAACAATATCAATATATGTAAACGTGAGTAGAAAAGAAGACAATATGATGTATATAGTGGTTGTATAATTGAAATCCATAAAACTCCTTTAATATATACATAAATAAACTCATGATAACATGGCATAATAGAATACACAAAATTAGATACATAGATCATTATAAAAGAGAGTATAAAAATAACAACAAATAACAATGCGTTAATATAAATACACTCCAAAAGATATGCTAAATCTCACCATGTTGGATATCTATGTTGCTGCTTATATTGGAAAGCAATGTCAAATTTCAATATAATAAAATGTATCCCACTTCACATATACAATTTTGTGATATGCATTGGTTGTTGAAAAAAAACAAAAAGGATTTTAGAAAGTGACATTTTATTTGGTTTGTTTATCTGACATGTTGTCCATATATCCACAGACAAAAAAAGCTTTGGGGGGGATGAACGAATAATGTAAAATGGAAATGCAAGAGACATGGAATACATATATGGATTTTAAGATTCCAAAGCTATGATTAATATGCGAACATTAGAATATGGTTGCCAATAAGTTTCCAATCAAAAAATAAAACTATGCTTGAATTTAGTGCATGTTATGATAGATGTCATCCAACTATTGTTTGAATTAAGATATATTTTGCCCACAATTGTTTTTAGTGCTTCACATGTCATGTTGGAGGTGATACTTATCACATTTAAATATCATCATATCTTTTTCGAAACACATTATAAACTCTTTACGAGTAAATGAAACTTATCGAGATTTTAAGTGACCTCTCATCAATGTAAAGGAATCAATTGTAATGATTAATATGGAGATGCTTCAAATATAAAAGGTAATTAGCAAATTTTTTGTGTGTTCGGGAAGAAATGACTACCATCTTTGTATATTATATTAATTTGATGATGAGTGGGTGGTGTTTAAATAAATTAAATTTTAGATTAATATAAAGAATTATGTTGTGTATAAAGTAACTTAATAGTTAAGATATCTATTATTTTAAAAAAAAATTATTTAGTAATGTAATCATTCATTATTTGATTGCACTAATTATTTTATATATTATAAAAAAATTATATGATGTTGTTTTTGATTAAGGAAAATAGGTTTTGATGGGTTCCTGAAACCGTACAGAGCTATAAAATAACCGAAAGCATAGTAACGATAAGTGTCAACCTAAAAAGAACAGGCAAGCCAACATCCAAACAAAATAGTCCCAGAGAATACATAAAGCCAGGGACGAAACCAAAAAGACCCGGCAAAAAAGCCAGGGACGCAAATCAGACAATTTCTCTAAGAATCTCAGCAGCACGAAACTCCAGCTCGGTCATTCTACCCGCAGCCTCTTTCAGATCGGACAGGTCTTTATCAGCTTCCTGGTTCTCCATTTATATGATGTTGTTATTATATAGTTACAATCAAATTATTATATGTTAATTTTACTTAGTATAACAGTATAGTATATTTTGAAAGTGTGTAATATAAGGGCATTTACATATAATATAAAATCAATTTAAATGAATATAGTATGTAGTTAGTAAGTAATTGTTTTTCATTTTTGTTTATAGAGATATCTTGCATGATATTATTAAAAATATCTTAGTGTAGCACTCATAAATATATATTGTTCTTGTTAAAATGATGGTGAAAACTCATCCATACAAATAGTTGTTCATAAAGATCAAGTAGAAGAATATTTACAAAAAAAATTTCAACTTTTTCTTCAATGTGTATTGGTGCATGATATCCATTATTAGGGAATTTATCATTAGAAAATGTAATGAGAGACATGACTTAAGGGGTTGATTTAGATTGGTCTTCAATATTGCCCACAAAGTGACCAAAATCATAGAAAGTGTAATCAATTTGTTTTTTGTTAATGTGTACATATTCCCCGATCACCTCCAAACTATTTGCTTGAGAATGATGTTGAAAATAATTTATGTAGTTTTGTAACTTTTTATTAGGAGGAGATCCATAGAATGATTGTTGTCATCATTAAAGCTTTTGACATGAATCGTGATATTATAGATATAAGACATAACACGATTCACATATAGTTTAGTACAAGAATCAATCGTGTTATTATAGATATAATATATCTACCAAGAAGAATCAATCTTGTAGTAGACATCTACCAAGAGGGTCTCATCATCAAATTAGTGTTTCACTTGACATTAACATTTCCTTTTTATTCTTGCCTTTTTGGTCGTGAGATCCTGGCTTTGTGGTCGTTGTATCTGTTTTGCTTGTTTTGACTATTTTTTGATGTTTGGATTGTA
Source organism: Thuja plicata (assembly GCA_018584345.1). Lineage (NCBI taxonomy): Eukaryota > Viridiplantae > Streptophyta > Pinopsida > Cupressales > Cupressaceae > Thuja > Thuja plicata. The sequence continues at coordinate 890,456 of MU224282.1, forward strand.
ACGTTTATATGCTTTAGACTTCGTTTGTTTCCTCTGTAGGGTTTCAGGCACCCATCAAAACTTGTTTTCCATAATCAAAAACATTTCCTTTTTATCATTTTTTTTAATATTTCAATCAATATATTGTGGATGTTAATAGGCCTACCTTATTGAAAGGATTTAAAAATATGATAACATTAAAGATGAATTTTATAGGTTTATTGGACCTATATATATGTGGAGTGAATAATTATATTACAAGTTTCTTGTAGTTTACCTTTTGCATAAGTATGACCTTATTTTCTCAATCCAGACAAAGAAGTAAACAATGATATATTACCCTTTATTTTTTGAATTATATTATCCATGAACAATGAATGCTAAATAATTATAGTAAATAAAAGAATAAATGTATCTATTTTCAGAATCTCCAACCAAATTTCATGTAAGAGTTTTCATTTAAAATTTGGATGCGATACTGGTGGAAATTTCATGTTTAATTAAAAATATGGGAGGCATAAACTCAACCCCCTTAATTAAAACATTGTTTCATCTACCACTAAATTATTCTTGTTGCAACCAAGAGTTTGCAACCCTAAGACCTTGGGGAGATTCTTGTGTCTCCTTTCAAGAGAGAGGTTGATTTTGCATCTCCTAAGTTGGCATTATAACCATATTATTTATGCAATTAAAAAAATGGTTTTAGGAGGGCTCTTGGTTAGTTAATCCAAAATTTAGTTAATTAAGTTAAATCTTTTTAAAAATTGGTAGTTTATTTCTTGTTAGTCCTAATTCTAAGGTTTTGACTACATGTTGGCAAAATTGCTTTTGCCTTCTAAATTTTTTTTTGCTATTTATAATGTATTTAGTGAAATATAAACTAATTACTATTTTTTTTGCGATATCTATGATATTCCTAGAAATTTTATAAACTTCTTCCAAATATAATGAGTAATTCCACAATATTGTATCTCACTTCATAACATCTTGATTTTTGCTTTAAATCACATATTTTTTAGAAAATATAATAATTTGAGTCTTAAGAGATTCCATTTAAAGGATTTTAATTTTGAGAGGGCTAGATCAAATCCCATTAGATAACCCCTCTAGTCTTAAGTCATACCTACTCTGGAGTCTCCTCTAAATGAAAACCTTTTTTATTTTTATTTTTTTTTACTTTCAAAATTGTTCATAGAAGGGACCTTCAAATAAATGTAGCTACAAACAAATACACAATCATTTGAAGGTATTTTTGATGTCATCGTCTTGTTTTACAATTTAAGAAAATATATCTTAAAGCAATAACTGCATTATTAAACATTGTCATTATGACATGAGATTTTAGAAGATTGTATGTCTTAGAGTAAGTTCCTCAAAAGTATAATTTATAATATATTTTAATTTTTTAATTATATTTATGTTTTATTTTCCAGTTAACATTTTTTTACCAAACATAAAGGTCTATGCTTGATGCATGATAATTTTTTTTGAAGAGAAAAGATATATTATACACTCCATATTAATGTTCTTATTTCAGCAAAAAAATAATAATTTTAATATATGCAAAAAAAAAAAAAAAAAAATTATACATTATGAAATAATATCAATCTAGCTTATATTACTCTAAATAAAAAAAAAAAATAATGAATAATATACGAATGCATTAGATATTAATATCAATGATCCATGTTGAAGAATTATTGTTAATTAAAATTATATTCACATTATTAAGCTAATTAGGGAGACATTTAGGAATTCTTTTTTTCCTTTTATTAGGTGTCCATCTTAGTAGTTATGATAAAATTATCTTGTTATTTTTTAGTTTATCTATCCATGAAAATATGGAATCTTTGTATATCATAATTATCATTTTGGTAAGTAATATTCATGAATTATATTTGATTGCATTGTTATCCTATTTTTGTGCTTTTCTTTCTTGTATAAGAAATATTATAGAAATTTTAGTTCTAATATGGTATATTAAAGCTCTAGGTTTGTAAGATTCTTTTTAAATTTATGAGTCATAGTCATAAATTTGTAATTGATACATGTCCTAAAGTGAAATAGATCTCATAATTACATTTAGGAGGTTTCAAAACTCTAAGGTTTAGACAATTAGACATTTAAAAAAAAAGTGAAATAGATCTCATAATTACATTTGGTAGGCTTCAAAACCCTAAGATTTACACAATTTAGACTCTCTTTTTTTTTTTAATTTGAAAATTCATATCTTAATTATACATCCATATAGGATAGATTCCATTGTTGTGTAACTACACATCATTCAACACTTTCAAAATTCTCTCTAAATTATTTTGGAATATTCAAGTAGTCATTAATTCTTATTAGTGGTTTATTTCACAAGAGGACATTTCTAGATTTGGCAATCTTTTAATGAAACAATGGTTTTAATTAGCATGATATTAATAATTATTCATAATTATAAGATTTAACCCTTGGTTAATATATTTGCAAAAGAGTTTTGAATTTGAGGTCATGGTCACATCATCTTGCAACTCCTATTCTTACTACCTAGGGGCTAAAGTCACCTACAGTGGCATCGCTTGGCCTCTTCACTAACACCACTACCACTCCACCATTTTCCCATCCTAACTACCTTGCCACCATCATCTAGCCATTAGCCAACCACCACAAGGCTACCTATCCCCAATTTGTACGTCATAAGATAGCTATTTGTTTTCCTTTTTATCATAACTTAGGGATATAATATCATTTTTAAAAAAATAATGGAGTCATTGAAAAGCTAGTTTTGAGCACTATCTAGTGGTTTCAATATTTTTTTAAGATTATGTTGTTGCAATTTTTATAATTGGTTGAATTCTGATCACCCATTTTGGATTTCAAATTTGTAACAAAAAATTATTAGGCATTAAAAATGTATTAAGGAGCTCTTATAGCCATCAATGTAAATTTTAAAAATTTATTTCCAAGTATTTTTTATTTAGTCTAGAAATTTAACACTTTTTAGTTGATATCTTGGACATATTGGTACTTAAACAAGTATCATATTTTTCAGTACTTATTCGTTTTAGTTCTTTTATTCTACAATTATTATTTTCTAGATATAATCATGTTTGCGAATCTATGAAAAATAATTGTGGGTGGAAAAGACATACACTAGATGTTCATAGATGTTGAAGAAATTTGATGATTTAAAATAACGATGAGATTCATCATTTAAGATAGATTTGAATTTCTTATGGCATTAGTTTATCGAATTAATTTCCAAGTCAACAAAAGAGGCAATACTCCATCACCTATTGTTATTCAAAGTTGAGTGATGCTTCTTGAAGATCTGGGAGTGATTATTTACAATGGATAATTTAAGTTTTCTAGATCCATCTCATTGGGATGCATTTCTTATAGACATATCATCTCTATTAATAGATTCTCACATTTAAAATTTGGAGGATCACATTAAGGACATTTATCTTTTTTAATGCCATCTCAAGTCAAGTTGCATTGCCACCATCAACTTCTTTAGAGATTATTATTTATTCTCTTATTCTATCATAGTTTGATAGTGGATCAAAGGCTTTTGAGTAACACTTAAAGAATACATTTATCTTAGAGTAGCCAAGGCAATTTTTGGGAGTTGCATTGTCATTTTTGGATCACATGTAGAGCTTAGTTACATTCATCCTTCTTGCATATTTTGATAAAAAAATAGGAAGATATATTGCATGCATATGTAATTCTATTTCTTCTCAAGGGGAGAAATGTTAGTCTGGCATTCACGAGTTCTCTTCAAACCTAGTGTTGAGCATCTATGAGCACCACATGAGGCAACTTGAGGGGGGTTGCATAGTCTCTCTTCCTACAAATTATAGTTTGGGAGGGGGCATTTCTTTTGCATGAGATTACACCTTTTTCACTTGGAAAGGATCACAAAGACTTTATTGCTATATTATTTCATATAGGGGTCTATATTTTTCTATATATTTTGTTGCATATTTTTCTCTCTTTTGGAGAGGAGTTTTCTCTCATTAGGTTTTTCTCTTTTACATTTGTTGTATGAGAGATCTTTTTCTTGTAAATGAGTACTTGATTAGGCCTTATATTTGGGACCCATATTCCTTTTAGCTTGTGTGTGAGGCCTCTAGCCTCCTTAAGTTGTACTTATGAGGGATATTGGTGCAAGATTATATTCTTATTATCATAAGTTAAATTGAGAGTTATATTTATGAATTTATATTTCTTTTATTAATTGTTTGTCTTATAACTTATGATAAGATTGTCACTCTTCTTTTTTATTTTGTCTATTCTTGACAAATGTGAAGTGCATATCTATTGTAATTACTCTTTTGGTAATTTATTCTCATGAATTATATTTGATTGCATCCTTATCTCTTTTAAAGTTTTTCGAGCTCTTGTACAAAAAATATTAGAAAAAGCATGGCTTTAACAATTATGAATTTAGCTTATTTCTAAAAATTTGTGACATAGAAGAACATGAAGTTAAATCATAGATTTAACAGTAAATGAGCTGCAAATTTAAAGAGAAGAGGCGGAGGAGTCTAAGTATACAAATACAAAGATCTAGAGCTCAGCTAATGCTCAAATCCTAGCATGGAAAATCTTTCACCACAAACTACCTATTGGAGATAGATTGAAAAATTTAAAGAATCAATCAAATAAGTGTCCTTTTTTACAACAAATCAAAAACATAAAACATATATTTTGGGGTTGCTTTTGGACTAAAATGAAATGGAGAGCATTATTTGATCGTGTTCCTGCTATTTCTTTACCATTCTTTAGGCTGCAAAGGAGCACATTGGTTTGTATAAGAATATATTTTTTGATCCTATGAGACAAACCATTTTTCTGCATATTTGGAAAAAAATTATGTTTAGCTATGTTTTTTAACCACAGTATGTATCAAAAAGTTAAAATTCTACAATTTTACTGTGACATTACGTTACAATTGGCCTTTGTGTTTTCAGTTGAAGATGAATGATACTGACAGCAAAAGATTTGATGAAATCAAATACTAGCTTGTACATTTGTATAAGGGGAAGGCCAAATGTTCGGAACAACTTCAAAATTCTTGAAATTTCAAATGTAACTGTTGCTCTCAATTTTGATATATATGTCTAATATGCTTTGTTAGAATGGTGACTCTAGGACTTCTATAAACAATGTCTAATTGTATCTTCTTGCATTCCATTTTCTTGGAATGCTATTCTTTTATTTATTTCAACTTTGTTCAATATAAAATAATAATAACATAATAACTAGTAGGTATAAAAATAATTTATTAAGAAATACTTAAAAGAAGATAAATTCTATACACAACACACACAATCTTTAAAATTTAAAACCCTGTAGTTCTTATTATCTTCATAAATATTTAGGGTTTGCTTGATATAAGTGTCACAAAGTAAAAATATGGTTTAAAATATTAATTTTGTTTCGTAATTCTGCCAAAAATTGGACATGCTATTATGTGTTCATCCATGTATAATAAAAATAGGCTAAGATGCCAAAATGGAATATTCACAATACTTTTTAAAATATATGGATGTTTAAATTTGAAATGCTCCTTTGAATTGCTTCCAAGCGAATGAATGTTCTCGACAATTACAATTGCTTAGTGATACTAGGATGTTCGAGGAGTTGTCTTCATATATGCAATCTTAAATGTTGATTTGTATGTTTAGGTACAAGGCAATTATAATAGTTAAATTTTCAAATGGAATTGGTTTGGTGAAAGTAATATTAAGCTTGAAATCTCATAAATGCTCCATCATGCCAAACATTTTGCCTTCTCATTAAGATAAGAAAAAGAGATAAATTCGAATTGAATTCAAGTCACATTAAATAAACGATCTAAAAAATTAGATGAAATTTAATTCACTCAATTTATATATTGCAACTCTCAAATTGAACATCAAGATATATATTTAATGACAAATTTAAATATGGTTGGAAAGTAGTATGTAACGTATCACCTAAGAAATTGTCTTAGGCCAGCAAGCCCACATATGTGGAAGGATCTCCATAGAATTATAGCCCAAGCAAATGATAATGTTTGTTGACTGAATTCATATTATTAACAATCAAATGATGTCCTTGGCCACCCAATTGGTCAAGCTTAGGTTAAAGATGATGGTGACATCGCATCTTTCTAAACTCAAACATTGTTAATTCAAATTAAATAAATAATTGATTGCAACGTGTATTACTTTGAAGGCAAATGTGAGAATTTGTCTTTGATGGCAAGATTGACTTTTTTAATTGAAAGAAGTGGCCATGACAATCAGCCAATTCAACCTGTTATTTTTTTGAACATGATGCTTTTATGATTTTATTTCAAGTCAAGCAAAGTGGGAAGATAAAAATATTTGATTTGATTTGGTCATGTAAATTATTATTATTAGCACGGAAGGAATAGTTCTAATTTGCCTTTCATTTTGTCGTAACACGAAAGTGATGGGACGAAAAAGATTTGAATTGATTCCCAATTTAACGTGCAAGCCATGTCACAAATTAATACAAAATCCTTGAAAACAAGATGGGTATACTTGTGATTTTGGGGATAAAACTTTTCGATAATATACTTTTAAAAAAACATTACACTTACATTTTATCTTGTAGAATATTGGTGAGATAACCTAAAATAAGAGAGAATGAATCTGCTACGTCTCTTACTAGTTTCTGCCTACGGCAGGATATTATAGCATTCAATGCAATGCTACTGTTTCTATTAATTGTCCAATCAGAACATTGTATTTTTCAACAACTTTTTTATTGATATAGTTTGAATATCTTTTGAGTTTTCTATATTGAAAT
>MU224282.1:897297-918842 GCA_018584345.1 Thuja plicata
TTTTGAATTTTCTATTATTGAATTTTGCTACTATTGTTTATAATATTATATGTGCAACTAATTAATTATATTATATATTAATATTAACTTAATAATATCAAATTAAATTTTTTATTATATATTATACAAATATAATAAATTATTATATTCATAACAATGCATATGTAATAGAAATCTTAATTTAATATTTAATATTTAATGTTCAACTATAATTAATTATTATATTTAGTTATACATATTAATGATTATATTTACTTTAATGACTTATATTACATTTAGTTTCAAAGAAAATTCTATTTAGTGGTAATTCTATAGGATATTAAAATTTAATTAAATTATTTTAACTGTACGCCAAATATCCTAAGGCTTAATCTTTAGGACTTTGGCAGGAACTAGACGCTATGCGTCCTTGTTTAAATGGGTGTGAATGATTTTGTTTTTAATGTGAATGAATTTTAATGATTTTAATTATAAGTTCAATTCATTATTTTACAAGTTCAAAGATGACATGAGAGTGCAATAAGACAAATTTATGAATTTGGTGAAATTCATTGATACGTGTGTCACTGAGTAATGGTTCACAAGAGCCCATCTTTCATGAGAATGCATGATACACTTAGCACTCATTGCATCTAGGTGATGCTCACAAAGGTGAAGCATTGGGTCTTCTTGGGAGATCACCCATTCCGCTACTACTCCAACTCAAACACACTTCACCGTGGAGTTTTCCTCGAGGTTAAGCCCACTTACCTTGCTATCCCATTTGAAAAACTTTCAACAAATGTTGTGCCTTATGAACCATTCATTATAGAGTCATTTTAGCTCTTCAATATATAAGTAGGATATATTTTTCACAATTCAAATTGTAAAATTGCTTCCAGGATTCAACTATGTAATATAACTCCTAATTATCAATCTCCAAATGCATATTTGATATGCTTTATTTAAATTAGACATTTGGATAAAAATAATACCCTTTGGAAGGTATAAAAAATAATATTAAGCGTGAGATTATGATTAAATAACATGAGTTTGACTAAAAAACTACACAGTTGGACCTTGATAGTGCAAGTTTGACTAAAAAACTAGACAGTTGGACCCTGATAGTGCAATATCACAATTTGACTTGTCATGGAAAATATCTCCTACTTATCAATCTCCAAATGCATGTCTGATATGTTCAATGTGTGTCTCTCTTCAACATGTTTAAATTATACCTTTGGACAAAAGTAATACCCTTTGAAAACCATTTAGTGAAAAAAAATATTAGGCATGAGAATACAACCAAATAACACAATAATCTTAACATGTGACTACTCAAAATTGACATGTAGGCTATGCATTAGAGATTCATCAACAAATTGTGTATGATCAACAAAATTGTGCAAAACTATCATCGACCTAGAAGTGTGTGATATTACTTTAACTACCTCAATGTAAAAATTATTTAAGGACCTCCCATCATGCAAAAATCCTAAATCATATATGTCTCATTACCACATGAATTGCCAAAACGTATTGCATTTAAATCATTGCACACACAACATTTTACACAAGCCTCTTATTCATCATGATTATTTTGCACCTAAATTCTCATCCATTAGCTATGAACAAGAGACTAAATATTAGATAATTGAGTTCCTAGATATCTCAAAGGTGTTGTTAAGTTGTATTGCATGATTGACGATCATTGACTTAAAGCTATTATAAATATCAAAGTAGTGAGAGTTAACATGCGTCTACTTGAGTGGTACAAGATCTTACAAAGCATCTTGCTCAATGGAGCAATGATTGGGTGAGTATTAATATTCCTTATGTAGAAGTATACATCCAAATTTATCAATAAATCTTTACTGATATCAAATTTTGAATTAGTTTAGATAAATTTTGAGCCCAATTATACATACCCTAATGTGTCAAGTATGCCCATGTAGACCAAAGTGCACCTCAATAGTCATGTATCTTCACAAATTTTAACTACATTCACATGGAACGAAAGGGAATTGGTGAATATATGCCATCATGCTTGAGTAAGATGTTTCCATGTAGATTTATGGGTCTAAGAAGGATTCCTAATTCTTCAATTAATTTTTCAAATAGTGTTAATTTGATTGTATAGATGTTTAGGATTTAAGTTTTTGTCATTGTGAATCTAAAGAAAAAATTGCTCATTTGGACTTAGCCATTATGTGTAGAGATTAAAAATGTACACAAGAACAAACCTTATATCTCTCCAATTGGTAATGATGTTGGGGTGAACCCACAATAGTGGGTTACTCTTTTTCAGAGGAAGAAATTCCTCCTAAAATTTGCAAAGCAGGCGGATTTAGAAAGTACTTTCTATTGAAAGTCCTTGAATATGGCAATTTTACTCAATTACTTTTGATAGAATGTAGTTTCGATCGAAACTACTTTCTATCAAAACCCTCTGAATAAAGGTCATTTGCAGAGGCTAACATAAATCTACAGTTTTCATGGCTTTGGAGCTCAAGTGCGGGGCTCAAATGGAAGAATGGGGAGACATCCTTTTGCATCGCACAAGTACTCTGAACGAGCTTTCTAACGAATATATATTTGACAATTTTTTAATTAATTAGGTCTATGTTTATTGACGTACATCGAATGTAGGTTTTTTATCAAATATAAACCTCCAAGTTTGACGTTTAATGAAAAATAGTAGAAAAGAGAAAAAAAATTTAAAAATAACAGTGCCCTCCGGCTTCGAGTCTAATTTCTATAAAAAATAAATTGAATTTCGATAAATACACAAGTTATAAGCTATGCAGTCAAGGTATGTCAAAATTATAGTTTACTCTACTTCAAACGTTCATAAAATATGCAATAATCATGATAATGTTGTCAAACCAATTGCATGCCCTCTGTATGGATGTTACAAAACCAAATTCGAAAGAAGTGCATTGATATCTATTTTAGAAAAAAAAAAGTTATGCTCTATGAAGTCAATGTAATTTTTGAAAATGATGTTTTCAACAACATAGCAGTTTTAGTGGGAGAAAAAAAATCATTCAAATCAATTCAAAAAAAAAAGAAAAAAAAATATTTAGAATCTAAACAGAAATCCTAAAAGACTCTAGTTTACTTCATCTTCCGATTTCAAATGGTTTAACAACAATATGCATCCGAATCTGAAAGTTTTTTTCAAAATGTAGACTTCAATGTCCCGTTAGGCAAAAAAGTGTAACCCACTATTGTGGGATCACCCGTTGATGACACCATTAAGTTGTGATGAGTGAAAAGTAAACCATCCTTTCCTTTATTAAAGTATTAGGGATCAATGAAAGAAACCATCCACGAATCAGCGAATACCAACCAACCATTGATCACTTTATCGACTTATACACCTCTCTATGTGTTTCTCTTTGTACTCTTGACTAAATTTTTACCCAGTGTGGGCAATGGCTTGAACATATAGCTAACTATGCATCATGTATATCAATTTATTTTTGGACAAACAATCAAGTGATTCACATGACTTATTTGAGTTCTACATCATTTATTTTAAATATAATTTTCTAGTCATTATAAAAAAACTTAAACTAGTTCGTATGTGATATCTATGAAGTAGCTAGAATAATGCTACACCTTGGATGGCACTAGGTGAATATGCCAACTTAATATTCCAAATTCTCTTTGGTGGAAGCATATTTCACATGAAAGAGTTCAATAATTATATTGGAGTATAATAAGTTAGGAGCAATGATTAGGTACTGAACTATAACAATTATGCACTGCAATGTGAACTATAACATGAAAAGTTGTATCTTGTAATAGCTCTATCCAACATTTGAGAGGTTAGATTTAGTGTGAGTGCCCAAACTATTGTTTTATTTTAACATTCAGATAGCTAACTCATTAATTGATTGAGTTACCTTCTTATAAAGGAAGTTAGAATACAATAATAACATACATATAGGACTTAATGATGAGTACTTTGGTAATTACAAGACTCTTTGTGCAACCTGATTTTGATTAGATTTCTTTCTATGGTTGTTACCCAAGATTAATGTTATAAACATGCACATGCAAAACAAGCTTATGACAATAAGCATAATCAAACATGTATAATGAGTCTAGTGAGAAATTAGATTGTCATGTTTTTGTATAGGTTGTAAGTAGGCTACTAATAAAGCTAAAAAAATGAGTGTACCAAATTTGTCTCGATCAATAAGACCATTCAAATCACAATAATGCATAAGCACTAGGTAAAAGTTAACATGCACAATTACTACTTGGTCCTTTTTTTTCTTTTAAATTTGATTTTGGATTGAGATTAAATGAATACACACACAAAACAAAAACTTAATGTACTGAATTTATCTAGATTATCAAGTCTATTCAATTCACAAACCAAGTACTAGGTAAAAGTTAACATATACAATTACTACTTGGTCCCCTTTTTCTTTTAAATTTGATTGTGGATTAAGATTAACTGAATAAACACACAAAACAAAAAGCAACTTGAAATGGATATATGAGTCCAAACTAGACAACAAGTAGACACATCAATTTAACGTACCAACAATCAAATACAATAGTCCATAATAAGATAGCTAAAAGTAATAGCTCCAATCCATAATGAACATAAATTATAGCAAAGAACAAATTTGCCTAAAATCAAAGAACTAAACTCAACCAACAAGAATCTAAAAAGTAAAGGAGGAGCTTCCTCTTGGCTACATTGCAATCAACCAAAAAGTACAAGAGGATTGGGTCTTTTGGATCCACAGACGCAAGGAATTTGTTTGGTTGCAAAGTGGATAATAAGGGTTGTTTTAGGAGATGAACAATGGAAAATATTGGTGGGTCACCGAATAGCTCTTGCTGCTATAAATAATAAGTGGCAAGGTGAGGGATGGCTGGATAAAATTTTATTTGCTCCTTGTTTCCAAGTTAAAGCATCTTTCCTATTGATTTGGCAAGCTTGGAAACAAGTTTGTTATCTTCTAAATTGGTGAAAGGATTCATTGCATCATGGCTTTAGTTTTCCTAATTGCTCTATTTGGTGGAATATGCATGTTCAATACCATGGGCAGCCACTAGTTGTCTCCTTTCATAGGCAAGCTTACTATCTTTTCAAGAAAGGATTAAGACAGTTTGGTGATATTTGAGATTTCGTTGCCCTTGATTGGATCGATTGGCATAATACAAAAAATGCTTTTAGTTTGAAAAATAGAGTTAAGGGGTTCTTGGTTTTTTTAAAATCCTTGGTTCTAATGGAGTTTCTTATGAAATTCTGAATGCCCTATAGTGCAATTTTTTCAAGGATTGGTTGTGGATTAGTAGGTACCCATTTGCTTGTTCTCCTTTGAAAAATATTTGCCGTAAAATGCTTCTAGCTATGAAATTAAACCTAAGGCTTAATGATAAATGGAATTGTAGATTGAAAGAAAGGAATTGGAGGAGTCTAAGTGCTCAAATTTGGAGGTCTAAAGCAAGGCAAATGCCCAAATTTTGTCTTGGAAAATATTGCACCATAAATTACCTATAGGGGAAAAACTTAAATATCTAAAATTACAACGAGCCAAGTGTCCTTTTTATGAATGCAGAGAAAATTTAAAACATATTTTTTTGGGGTTGTGTGAGAGCTAAAAAGAAATGGGATATAATATTTTGTCATTTTCCTTCTATGTTTTATTGTGCTATACTATGGAAAGAAGTTATTCTTGGTTTCAGATTTCATAAGAACCTAATTGTTGATTCTATGAGGCAGTGTATTTTGTTGCATATATGGAAAAGTAGATGTCAAACAATGTTTTCTAATCATATATTACATTAGGAAGTTGATATTCTAAAGTTTTACTATGACATTATGTTTCAATTCAGCTTCTTGTGTTTGGAGTGAAAGAATGGACAATATAGTAGGTGTTTGGATGAGATAAAGTACCAGTTTTTGCAAATACACGAAGGAGATGTGAAATGTACTAAACAACCGCAAGCCTTTTTCAAATTTCAAGGTTAATGATGTATTTCTCAACAAACAACATCTACTATCTACAATTTATTCTTAATGTATTATTTTTCTTAATTTAAAGTTTTGATTAAAAAAACAATATTACAAAAACTAATCATATTTTATAATTGAATACATAACGATTATAACGATTTCTTCAATATTAGATCATCCAAACCATCAAATTTCTTATTTTCTTTAACTAAACTAACACCATAATCTCTTATTAGATCATATCTCATACTTGAAATGTTTTGTTCCCTTTTTTGTATTGCGCCAAGCTTTTTCACGCCTTTTGCTTTTACTCTAGTTATATAAGGTGAGCAACCCTTTTCATCTATTTTTTAAATTCCTCTAACCTTTCTTCCAACTTTTTTATTCCTCTAACCTTTCTTTGATGTAGTCATCGCCGTATACTTTTTTCCTACATTTAATTGCGTTTATTATTCTGTAGTTTCTGCTTCAAATATTGTATTGTAATTTTAACAATTTTTTTCCAATTAAAGAAACTTTCATTATGTTGAAAAAAAATAAAAAATTATAGACAATAATATTCAACAACTGATCTAAATATTTGAAATACATATTACATAAACGTGCATTGATTTCTTCTCAGTCAATAAACGCCATGGGTACTTTCCAGTCTCCATGTCGATGAATAATCTTGCTCAACAATCCCCAAATCTCTGACGTCCAAGGCAACGTCAAAATTTTGGAAATAATCGACGCCATTACTCTCAAAATACCAGTCGCCATTAAAGGCACTAATCTCCTGGTTTTCCCCAAAATCCAAAGGCAGGCTAAAATCAGCCTGTTCATCCAAATTAAGCAGAGATCTCGGAGGAATTCCAAGTTCATCATCGGAAGCTCCCAGCAGATGACACAGATCAAAACCCCCTTCATCGCCGCCGGAGCAGCTGGTCATATCAGATGTGACCGAATCTTCCACGGAGGAACAATCAGGAAAACTGGAGCACGCCGTTACGCCGATTTCTTCCTCCAGATTTCTCATAACGCGGCTAATTAATTCTTCGCTCGCACAGCACTCGTCATCTTGGATTTTATCCAGAGTCTCCATGTCTTCCAATAAATGGAAAAGCTGCTCTGTTTTTGGGTATGAAATTTTGGGTTCTGGCCCTATTAAATTGGCCAAACCCTCATCTTCACGGCCTCGTTTCTTCAGGATCCCGCCCATTACCAGAGAAAATTTTCTGGAAATTTAATCACAATGAAATTGCAAAGATAGGATTTGGCGAAAGGATTGTTTTTCAGTACGAAACTAGATTTGTCAAGAAAGTATACAACAATGAAAATTGCAAAGATAGGATTTGACAAATAGATTGCTTTTCGGTACGAACTTAGGTATATATACCAGCTATGACGACACAAGGTATATATACAATGTATATATTTTCTTCGGCATCCCAGCTATTACCAGAGATAAATTTGTCAAGGAACTATACCACAACAAAAATCGCCAAGATAGGATTTGGCAAAACAATTGATCTTCAGTATGAAATAAAGTATATACACAATGTGTATATATACAAAGCCAGGTAGGATGCAGCCGGCTAGGACGACGCAAGGTAAATATACAACGTATATATTCTCTCCGGCATTACAGCCATTACCAGAGATAAATTTGCCAAGAAATTAAGCCACAACAAAAATCGCAAAGATTTGGATCTGGCACAAGGATTGCTTTTCAGTACGAAGCAAAGTACATATACAATGTTTATATATACAAAGCCAGGCAGGATGCATAGGCCTGCGACAATTTAAGGTATATATACAATGTATATATGGTACTTGCGTAACTGGGAAGTGCTGACATTCTGACAAAGGGGAATCGAAAAGATTTAAAGGTGAGGGTCAACCGTCAGATGCCTTTTTTGATTACCCATCGATGTTCCACAAAATGTCAAAGAATCCGATAAAATCACGAAACTTTCGGAGTTGAGAATCCCAACTCTGGTCCCGCCGAATCCATACCCACTCATCTGATGCGACGCCGCAACTTGCACACTTCAAATTAATGCGTCACTTGTAATTATTTTTTAAAATAATACACCAACATGACTATCCAAAAATTTGACGGTCATCCTACCTGTCATCTTTTAATATATTTACTTACCGATTCACAGTTATCCATTCAATATATAAAATAATAATAATATTTAAGTAAGATGCCTTTTAAAACTTTGAATGGAGAAATCATATAAAATTATGTTCCAATTTGTCCACTATCTCTGCTGCCACGTGAGACAGGCCGCCTAAAGTTGTGGTTAATATTGTATGGGAAAAGCAGTGAATAATGCCGTACAGTGAGTAATAATGATATCCACAAACATGTTGCATGATCACTTAGCTGTCCACCATGCAGCCCACCACGCTACTTTATAAATGCTGTCTGTTTGTCCGAAATCAACGATCCCGATCGTTTGTCGAGTCACCGTGGATCGCTGCTACTCGTTGGATGGGATAAGATTATATTTGTTTTTTCAATGATTGCGGTGCCACGACGACAGGTTGCATGTGATAACGTCATTAGAGAAGGTGATGGTGCGCATTGCTTTCGTTGGAGATGCGTCCCATACAAAGCAAGGTGTGATTTTATTTTGTTTGTACACAAAATATTCTTGTCTGTGTATTCAAGGCAGGCCAATACTCAATACGTTTTTGGAAAGTTGCAAAATCTATTCCCCCACTACTACTTGGTAGCCATTTAGATTCCATCTTTTTATGGGGTTATGTGCCATCCTTTATCTATCTATTAAATTATGTTATTTTATTATTATTATTATTAGTTTTACTAATGTTACAATCAATCAATCCTTTAGTTTGCTTTTGACTAGAATGTTGATAATATAAAATGCCTTCATCACTAGAAAAGGGGTGGTGGAAGGAATCACAACCCAAAGGTATGGTGTAAGGACTAAAAAATAAAGATTAATTGTAATTACTCAAAGAGTGTGAATCGATTCAAGGTTCTCTTATTAAATATTTTCAATCTATATAATTGTAGTGGGTTTTTGTTGGCAATTTAGTGACTATGGTTGGATTTGGATGTGAAAATTCTAATGAATTTGTAAATTCTTTTGTAACAGATTTGTTTTTGTTTGCATCTTGTCACAACAAACAACAAATAACAACAAAACAAATACATGTTTGTTTTTTATATTAAAAGTAGCCAAAACAAGAGGGCTGACCCATGAGAACAACATGGGGCAAAGGTTACCGTGCACAAACAACAAAAAACAGTAACAACAAACAGTCAACCAATCACTTCATCAAGAAAGCCCTCCTCCATCTAACTAACAACAACAACAAAACATTAAAAAAGTAAATTATAGGAATACTAGTAGCATATAGAAAATACACATTCACAATTAATGAATATATTTTAAACAAGTGAAATATATCAGTGTAAAAAGCTTCTAGATTTGATAGTAAATGTGTAAATTTGTATTTTTGGTAGTTAATGTTTGTCATTTTGTCACAACAAACACCAAACAACGATACAACAAACACATGTTTGTTACAATAAACATACATTTATCATTAATGATCACATCTTAAACAATTAAAATGTATTGATGTAGATAGCTTCTAGATTGATGGCATGTTAGTTTTTACATCAATGTTTTAGATCACTCTATGTAATCTAGCGTTAGAATGAAGTAATGCTAGTAAAGTAAAAGTGAGTAAATAGAAGGCTAAGATAGCTTAAAAGATGTGGGTGGAGAGGAGGTGAAACAAGACAAGAAATGTTGATGCAAAAACTAACACACAATCGAGTCTAGAAGCCATCTACATCAATTCATGGATTTTGAAAAATTAATGTATTCAACTATTCAATATATATTTTTATTTGTGATTGCTTGTAAAGGAACTTGTGAGAAGGATTGGTTTGCCAAAGTTCTAGGAAATTTATTAGTTGAGAGAGGTTTGTTGAACTAAATTGAATTATTGCAGATTTTATACATTCCCACACTATCCCCATACAATAGGATTTTATGTGATATATTCACTTATTATGATGCACATCAAAAAACTATATACACATAAATGGGCATGTACAAAAATGGGTACACATGAACACTTTCACATTGCTCAAATGATGTGATGTTTATTGTTATGGATGTAGTAGAAGTTACTTGAATGAAGGAGTGACTAGGTAAATGTTTGGAGTGGTTTCTTCTTGAGGGAATAAAAGATGAATGATGGGTGGTAAAGCAATTATTTGGAAAGGATGTAGATTTCTCATAATCTTAAATTGAATATTGATGTTGGTGAATGAACTGTTTCTTTCTAAGCTAGTAATTTTTTTCCAGGAGAAGAGCAAGGGGAATGAGTGGAACATATCACATATATTTCTCACCAGAAAGAGTTATATAATTTGAAACACGTGAGATCAATGCAAAGATAGTCAACTAGATGTTTGAGTGATTCACTTGGTTTGAAGGAATTCTCTTAAATGTGCTAGGTTGTTTTGAATGATTTTTTGACAGGTTACAAAGTTCTCATAATCTTTTAAAATTGATGTTGGTGAATATAGAATGTATTTTTCTAATATGGTGACTTTTTTTCAAGGAGAAGAGTAGGGGTAATAAGAGGAGCATCTCCCATATCTTTATCACCAAATCAAGTTGTAATCGAGGGACACATGAGATTAAGTCAAATATTCCCCATTAGACATTTTGAATGAGTCACTTGGTTGAAGGAATGTTTAAAATTATTTAACTAATTTGAAATATTTGTTTATTTATAACATTAATTAAATTATAATTATCATTGGGTTAATTATAATTTAAATTAGACGGGTATGATTATTTTGAATTATGAGGAGGATTGTGAGATCCTTTGTGATCTCAAGGATTTTAAAGAGATGAGCCGCAATAAATGTTGCACTCATGTCCCCATCACGACCTCCACACATTTTTATCAGAAATTATTTCTCGACATCGGAGATAGCCTGGAACGTGACCTCTCACACATGTTTCATTGTTGGTGTGTGCTTTCCTTGGGAAGTGATATTAAAGACAATTATAACATCTTTTTGTGGTTTTTTTGACATTGTAACAATTTTATTCAAAGTTGTAAGGATACGCTATACAACTTCCTTAGATTTCCTACTCTGAATTATTCTTACATAGCCACTCTGGAGAATTCAGATTCCAATTATGAAATAGGGGGAAATATAGTGTGTGTTGAGCCAAAACAAATTGAGGACACCATCCACACTAACCCTTGGGTGTGGATGATTTTGGATGAGGGTGTCATTGTTCCCTATATGGAAGCCATGACTAGTTCTAATGAGAACTACTCTATGGGGGGTACCACCTTTCAAATAAATGAGGAATTTATTGTGCAGGCGATGGGGCTTATCATAGAGGGAAGGAAGTGGAAAAAAATTAGCAAAGTTTCAGATGAAACCATCTTGAAGAGATTCTTCAGAAAGAACAAAGAACCTATCAAATTGCACAGCGGCTTTAACTGAGAGGAGCTTCTCGAGCCTTGGGAGCAGGTGTGTATGGTCATTATGAAATATTTTACTCTCGAAGGCCATTTTGGGGTTTACTATTATTATCATTTCCCTTGTTGAACCATGACCTAATTTATCTCCCCTTTTACCTTATGTGCTCTTTAGAAACCATTGTCATGGAGGTGCATGAGCGTCGTAACAAGAATAAAATATACACCATTCTCCATCAGGGCCTCATGCTGAGACAAGTTATAACTTCTATTTGTC
Organism: Thuja plicata; assembly: GCA_018584345.1. Taxonomy (NCBI): domain Eukaryota; kingdom Viridiplantae; phylum Streptophyta; class Pinopsida; order Cupressales; family Cupressaceae; genus Thuja; species Thuja plicata. The sequence goes on from MU224282.1 coordinate 909,021, forward strand.
TATGTAACCTCCCAAAACTATCACTATCCAGGGTGTCTCCACCTCCCCCTACCCTTCTGGGGATCCCTTGGTGGAGAATAGAAAAATCTAAAAAACCCAACACCCCTCATCAGTCTCCCCGCGCCTCTCCATCGGAAACCCTTCCAAAAATTGGTCGAAAAAATAAAAGTGTCTCGATGGCTCCTCCTGCGGATGCAAGAAAACCCAAAAAAGAACCTAGTGCTCACCTTGTGGACTCTAATGTCGATGTTGGTGACACACCTCGTAGATCTAGCAGAATTGCTGCTAAACCGTGAAAGAAGGAAAAAGCGGTGTGGGAAAGATATGTGGAGGAAGAGGAAGAGGATCTTGGTTTGGGGGATAGTGAAAATTCTGGGATGAATATGAAGGGGACTAATAACATCATTAGCTCTACTCATATTTCGGCCAACTTTAAAAATGACACTAGTGACCCTATTGCTTCTAAGCAGGAGGAGGGTAACAAAAGTATCTCCCCTTTAACTATTTCTTCCCCTTCTCGCACTAAGGACAAAGGAAAACATGTTGTTGGGGATCCGGGGAGGAAAATTGAGGTTCTCAATGTACAGTTAATAAGGGCAGAAAGAAGAAGACCAGCTCTTGTGTGGGGTGTGTGAACAACACAGAGGAAATAAACAAGATAAAAAAGAGTTTCTTATGCTTGGTAAGAGCTTTACCATGATGACTAAGTTTTCCATCAAAGTTATGCACTCCTCTATTACTACTTTGTGTTTGCTGCAACAAATGAAGGAGAACAAGAAGGATGTTGAAGGCGACGAGAATAAGGACTTGTTCCAATTCCTAACCGATGATTGGACTTAGCTTCTGTGGTCCAAGCCCAACAAGGATAAGAAGGAAAATTAATGGTCGTGTTACGGGTTGTATTCTTTTCTTTACTACTCTGCCTTAGGAGAACCATTAGGGTTCTTTTATTTTGGTTCAACCTTGTGTGGCATGGTACTTTTGTTACTACTTGGTCGAAAAATTTATTTACAGCCATGATGGCTTCTTAGATACTTTTAAAAAATTTAGGAGCTATTTTGGTGTTGGTATTGCTATTAGTATTCCTAAAATTTACTCTTTTAATGTTATGTTGCTAATGGTTAGATGGTGGGTGGAATTTTTTATATTAAGGGAAGAGATTGGTTGACTATTTTTTGTTACTGCATTTTTCTATTGTTGTGTGGTAATTGTTGCTCTTGAGGATTTGCCTCCTGTTGTTTTCACGAGCCAGCCCCCTTATTTTGACTGTTGTTTAGTATCAAAAAACATTCATTGAATTATTAGTTTGTGACTACTTTATATTGTAGTGTTCTTCTTAAGCACACAAATATTCTAAGGGTGGGGGGAGGGTGAATCAATATATGCCAATTCCAAATTAATTCAACATTAATTTTTTTCACTAACTTCTCCCTACATTGCAACTAAATACAAACCCAAATTATCCTTACTAGCATTAAATGATGAAGCAACTTATCAAATGATGAACATGAATACACATCCACAAAAATAAACCCCAAATTTACGCAAAAACCTAGAAGAGAAAAATCATGATGAGAATAGTGGCTTGGATTTATTGCACACATATATCCTCATAAAAAAATATAATAGAGTGTTGGTTGAATATTTTGGAATCAAGAATTTTTGGATCAATTGAAAAATAGTAGTTTCAACTACAACATGTGAGACACCGTCTCTCCTATTTGCAAGGGAAGGTTCCCCCTATTTATTACTACTAAAAACAACTAACACTTAACTTGGATCTAAGATTATGCACACTAACTTAATCAATAAAGAATTACATTCACCATGCTCTCGTTCTTCAGAATAGATGTTCTTCCTTCATCATATTCTCTTCTTTCAAGATACATGATCCTTTCTTACATTAAACTTTCAAGTACAATCTAGAAAGTTAGTAACCAAGAAGCTCATGAAAGCTCAAACACTTTCCAAGACTTCTTACATGAATTTAAGAACAAAGATAGAATGTACATGTATCTCAAAGACTACAACATATAATATACCTTAAATACAAAAATGTACAAGAGAAAAGTAGCACAAAGACTACAAGTTATTTCTTAGCTTGAGCGTAAAACACTAGCTTTAAACATAATAAAAAGTTCAAATTCTACAAGATTGGGTGTAAATCACTTTTAGATAACACCACAAAACTCACTATCAACTCCAGATAATGACATTGCATCACAAATTATTTCAACACAAAGATTGAAAGCAATTTATGTCTTTTATTGATTGCAATTCAATTTACATCCCAAATCAATTTTTTAGAGTGCTCACAAACTTGTAGAGTTTTGTTGCATTGCCAAAAGATGCCCTGTTTACAATGATCCCTCTCGTGTTTATAGAAGAGAGGCTATGTGAATAAGGTGGGAGAATCCTAACTAACTATTGAATTATTCAACAGTGAAACCCTAATCTATTTAGACTTGTAATGTTATCACATGCAATTACATCTTACAACTTTACGTGTAATATGTCAAGACTAAATTACATAATTTACTTGACAAAAGCATACTAAGTGTCTGAAGATATGAATTTATTAACATCATCTTCCGTCAAAGAGGTCTTCATGATACTACAAGATGACTCGTGCTTGGAGTATTCAAATCACAGTGCATAGATAAGAGCATCTGAAATGGAGTTGCACTAGTGGATTTTGAGGGTTTCCATAGTCAGACAATATTGGACACAAACTATGAGATGACAGAGAAAATCCCAATAGGACACAAAAGTGGGGAAAAGATAACTAAAAATAGATGAGTTGCAATTTGGGTCTTGGGAATCGATTTGCAAATGCACAAAGGAATACATAATTCATTGTTGTAATCGGGTCTTAAGTTCCAATTAGAGGCATGCATAATCAAGGGGAAGTCATTTTGCAATTGGGACTTAAAGATTTGACTTCAAAACTTACCTGTAGTTGGGACTTAAAGTTCTAACTGCAAAACTTACCTACAGTTAGTACTTGAATTTCCAATAGCAAAACTTACCTACGTTCAGGAATTAAGTTCCAACTATAATTTCTTGTTGGAAATGGGTTGAGTAACTGAGATGGGAGTGGTGAATCAGTTACCACAAAAACAAATCCAAGTCCCTTAGATGTCTTAAACAAATCAGTCATTGTTACTCGGTTAACATATATATTTCATTGTCACTCGGTTAACATAGAAAATATTTAGATATTAACTGTGATTATCTTTAGTAATTAATTGCAAAAACATAAACCATAAAGCAAATGAAATGTACACAGATAACACCAAGATTTAACGTGGAAACCCAATATGGGAAAAACCACCAATAGTAACTAGTCACAGTATTTCACTCTTCTGAAGTGAGCCCTGTTAGGAGCCAACCCAATTGCATAGATAGTAAGTAAAGTTATTAATAGCTTGTTGACTACTATTTTATCTTCAATTGTTCCACCAACAGCTCTGATTGCACTAACACTTTTCTTAATTCTTTCACTGTATTTTGTAATGTTTTCTCCTTCTTTCATTTTCATCATATCAAATTGACCTTTGAGACTTTCTTCTTTGGCTCTCTTTACATTTGCATCTCCTCCATATATATTGTGTAGTTTGTTCCACATATCAAATGTAGTAGGGCTGTCCTTGACTTCATCAAATTTGGAATAGTTGAGTGCAGAGGCTATATCAATCATCATTATGTTCTGATACTTCATTTCCACCATTTGATCCATAGACATAGGTCTCAGTGGTTCCACATACTTGTGATCCAGGAATTGCAAAATAGTATCTCCAATAGTAGATAGATGTTGCCTCATCAGATCTTGCCATGGCTCAAAGTTGTCCTTATTGAGCTTAGGGATCTCCCTTCTGTAAGACATCTTTGATCTTTAGCTTAGGGCTTTAAACCTTCCCTGTAAGCACTTGCAATTCTAATACCAATTGTTGGAAATGGGTTGAGTAACTGAGAGGGGAGGGGTGAATTAGTTACCACAAAAACAAATCCAAGTCCCTTAGATGTCTTAAAAAAGTCAGTCTCACTGTTGCTCGGTTAACATAGATATTTCACTGTCACTCACTTAACATAGAAAATCTTAAGATATTAACTATGATTATCTTTAGTAATTAATTGTAGAAACATAAACCATAAAGCAAATGAAATGTACACAAATAACACCAAGATTTAATGTGGAAACCCAATATGGGAAAAACCACCAATAGCAACTAGTCATTGTTTTTCACTCTTCTGAAGTGAGCCCTGTTAGGAGCCAACCCTGTTAAAGGTTACAATAACACACTGTTAGGTGTGACCCGGTTAGAGGATTTAATCACCCTATAAGGAGTGGCCTTCTAAGAGGTCTTCAAACACTTCAAGGTAGAAATGTCACCTTGTTAGAGGATTTACAAAAGACTGTTAAGTCTACTCTATTAAGATATTTTTATCACTGCTACAATTGTTAGAGAGTAGCAATTGATTGACTTGTTTTGATAAGAAACTATCTTTGTTGATTCAAATCTATGCTCTGGATTAAGTACTTGATCCTCACTAATCAAATATTCTATTTTAGTCCTCTATATTCTGTCCTCAATCAGAATCCCATCTGATTTCGCCTTCACTCTTCATATCACACTTCACATGCAATTACAAACCACCACACATATATCTCCTTCAATCCAAACTGGAATCCTTCAATGCCCGACCAACACTGTAATGCCCGAGTGAACTTGGTTAGAACTTAAAGACACTTTGGTCATCTTCAATGCCTGAGAGAGCTCGATAGACACTAATTGTGCTCAGATAGGATTAGACATTTGTGTAAACATCACTAACAATACACAACTGAATAATTTTCATCAACATTTCTTATATACCCAACTTCTAAATTCAAAAGTTTAGGCCCAAATTGCAAGTACCAATGAAAACTTACTTGCAATAGAGGGCATAAATCCCAAAATTGAATGAAACCTTAAAAAAATAACTTTAAAATTATAAAACCTAACAAAAAAAACAAAGAGCTTCAACCTTTGATGCCAAACAACTTGACAATCAAAACACTCAAAAATCATGAGCTACATCTCAAAAAATGTGCCTTAGAGTACATACACTATGATTTTGGACAAAAATTCATAGGGGTTATCCTATGATTTGACCAAGATGAAATCAAAGACAACATAGAGAACTTACAACATAAAGTAGGAACCAACCAACTAGAGACACTAATCCCCATTTACATTTTCATGCACCAACCTACAAAAGACACAAATCCCCTAATCCAAGATTTGAGTACCAATGCAACATGTGTGACATAAATATCAAACAACATATTAGAGATATGTAATGAAAAATCTTAAGATTGACAACTTAGCTTCTCCCTGATCTAATCATAACATTCACACACTGTGTATAAGATCTTCAAATTAAACTGCATGCAATCATAATTGAGTAGATAGTTTGCACAATTTTTTCCACTATTATCATGCTACTCATTCAACATCATGATGCAGTCAAGGAAGGAGAAATCCCCAAGGTAGACGGACACCCTTGTAGCCTAATTAAGTACAATGAAAAACAATAAGAGACAACAAGATTTTTATCCAAACAACAACTTTATTCATCAGAATTTCTTCATACATGTTAGGCTATAAGGCCTTCCCAGTTACAACCACATACAAAGAAACTCAAATCAGATCCACATTTTGATCTGGTACATCTCATAACTATCATCTATCTAGATGTTACTCTCTTCTCAAATCATACCTCTATTCCTTACACCACATCAGATTTATACACAACCACCAACATGTCAACACTCAAGATGTTACATAACCCAAGAAAACATGTAGACCAGGTCGGCCTAAATCCTTAATAAATACCACATTTAATTATTTCACAAGGATTGATCCAACACCTAAGTTTACCACACATAGATCCTTCTAGAAAATCATGTCATTAAGCTCCAACGGTCAGAAACACCAATCACAATTTCTAACAATCAACCGGTAAACTCACTGAACCAATGTCATGAACAACAACAACAAGCCAAAATAGAATCAACATGATCTCTCAAACCATGCTACCTCAAGAAGTGCAATCATAGAATTCAACTCTATGAACTGCAATGAAAAAACCCTTTTCATCACTCTTTCCAAACACCTCCACGGCTTGACCGATCACAAAATCTCAATAAACTGCTTGGAAAAATAAACTTCTTCTCAAACCCAGTCACAGAATCCATCATAACTCAAACATGGTAACTCTGAATGAGTTGCAATCATAGGAAAATCTTCTCAATGACCCCATGAATACCATATCATGAACACACCAACAAAAGATAAAAAAAACTCTATCGAGACAACAATCACCCAACCAGTGACCAAGAACATAAAACAAACACAAAACTGGTAACAAAGGTCCACCAATAAATAAATGTTTTTTTGGATGATGCAAGATTACCAAGGACCCAAGATGCTCTTGCAGCAAACACTCGGGGTACAAAATTTTTTTTTGTGAGATCAACTCATGAAAATTTGAAAGAATAAGGGACAATAATCCCAGGCTTATTGTTCATCCAAAAATCCTCCTCATCTGCATCCTGCATTACCTTCCCCCTGCCATCAACTAGGTCCAGAAAATGACTCAAATCCAACTCTCCACTAGATCAAACCTTAGAATCATTCCTCGGGTTTTCTTTCAACCCACACCTTCTGCAAAGACTCATACTCTTCACTTCCTTCTCCTTATCCATCAAAGGAAGCAATCTACACCTCTTACCATCATTACCAATGGTAATTACATTCTTTCTACTTTCATGAACAACCTCTCAGTCAGATTGCCAAGGTCTACCAAGTAAAACATGGCATGCACTCATAACCACTATGTCACATAATACTGCATCCTTATGTGAACCAATGCAAAAAGTCACCATGCACTGTTTTGTTACTTCCACCTTATAATAATGCAACCAACCAATCTTATAAGGAATTGGATGCTTAAGTCTTCTCAAACCAAGATTTTGCACCGTCTCCTCAAAAACTAAGTTATCAGTCTACCACCATCCATGATTGCCTTACAACATGTACCTCCAACCTTGCATTTGGTCTTGAATAAACTCTTCTGTTGACAAGGTTTTTCCTCCTTATTCACCTTCAACTTTCGGAGCATAAGAGCTTCCCCATTTTCAGGAGCATTATTAGATTCACCATCAAATGGTCCACCTTCTTTACTCACACATGCAACTCTCTTATCTTCCTTATGCTGAAAATTTGTGTGTCCTTTCAAGCCACACTTAAAGCAAGTACCTTTAGCTACCACCATTACCTCCCTTAGGTACAACTTATTTATCTTCTACCTCAACTACTTGCTTGCCCTTATCACCACCAACAACTTTCTTCTCCCTTCCTCTAGATTTATCATGTTGTTTCCTATTTAACTTGTCTTCTGCCTTCAAGGCATATTGATAAGCCTCCTCAACTGATCTAATCTTCAGCATACTCATCTCATCCTGAATATTAAACCTCAAATCATTCACATACCTAGCCAACTTATCCTTGGAAAGCTCTTTGTGACCAGATCTAATGGTTACCTTGTACAATTCTTGATCGTAATATTTCATACTCAGATCCTTCTGCTTTAGGTTCTGCAACCTTTTGAACAAATCCAATTCCTAGTCTTCGGGTATGAATTTAGCCTTCAACTTAGAAACTAACAATCTCCAACGAGTGATCTCCATTTCACCTTCTTCCTCTATATCCTTTTGCAATTCTTTCCACCACAAAGTTGCATGTCCTTTCAACTTTGTATGTGCCAACCTTACTCTCCAAGGGTCTTGTATGTCTTCTAACTTAAATTAATCTTCCAACTCACCTATCCAATCAATCAAGTCCTCTAGATTCAGTGTACCCAAGAAGTTAGATACTTCCAACCTATAACTAGCTCCTATAGGTCTCACCAACCAGGTAGATCCATCACTCCCAACAGATCTAGCAACATTTGCAGCTCCAAATCCCTCTGCATCTTCCTCAAAACCATAATTAGATCTAGGGTTCCTGCGCAATCCAACAACAACAGTCCTAATCCCTTCCACGACCTCATTCCTTAAACTAGTCATCTCATTCCTAATCTTAGCTCAGAGATATTCCTTTATCTGATCCATCAACCTAGGGTTCATTCTCGATGACATCCTTCCAAATCTTTGGTGTAACTTCCTCAAATTAGCGATTTGATTCACCAAAGATGATATCCTAACCCTTGCAAAACCTCATTCCTCAAGAACAACCCAACCAATGGAAAAAAATCATCTTCCCGACCACTTTGTGCAAATCCTTCACTCATGTGAGTCAGATCCAATCTCTGGCACTTCACAACAATGCCAAAGGAACAACACAAGCCCAGAACCTCAGATCGAAGTCAGTGCATGATAAAACCTTTTCTCTTATACCACCTGATGCAAAATGGGAAGGAGAAATCCCCTAAGGAGATGTCCAACCTTGCAGCCTAAGTCAACATAGTATAAAACAACAAAAGACAAAAAAAGCAACAAAATTTGTATCTAAACAACAACTTTATCCATCAAAATTTCTTCATACATGTCAGGTTATAAGGCCTTCTCGATTACTGCCACATACAAAGAAACTCAACTCAGATTCACATTCTGATCTACTACATATTAGAACTATCATCCCTCTAGATGCTACTCTCTTCTCCAACCATACTTCTACCCCTTACACCATATCACATTTATACACAGCCACCAACAAGTCAACATTAAAGATGTTACATAACCCAAGAAAATGTATTAGACTAGGTAGGCCTAAATCCCCAATAAATACCATATTTAATTATTTCACAAGAATTGATCCAACACCTAAGTCGGCCACATGTAGATCCTTCTTTAAAATCACACCATTTAGCTCCAACAATTGGAAACACCGATCACAATCTCCAACAATCAACCGATAAACTCACTGAACCAGTGTCATGAACAGCAAAAAATAGAAAGAGAATCAACATGATCTGTCAAACCATGACACCTCGAGAAGCACAATCATAGAATTAGACTCTATGAACTTCAATGAAAAAAACCCTTTTCATCACTGCTTCCAAACACCTCCATGGATCGACCGATCACAGAATCTTAGAAAACTGCTTGGAACCAGAAACTTCTTCTCAAAACCAGTCACAGAATCCATCATAACTCAAGCACGGTAACTCCAAATGAGTTGTTATCATAGGAAAAGCTTCCCAATGACCCCATGAACACCATATCATGACCGTACCTGAATAAGATCAACATAAATCCATCGAGACAACAATCACCCAACTAGTGATTCAGTGACCAAGAACATAAAACAAACACAAAATTGGTAACAAAGGTCCACCAATAAACAAATGTTTTTTTAGATGATGCAAGATTACCAAGGACCCAAGATGCTCCTGCATCACATCATAACTTGCATAATCAAACATCAATAAACATGCAAGAATTAATTTGATCAATAATGTGTGTGTACACACACATATACATATATACATACATGTGTATGTGTATACATATACATATACATATCCATATGCATATATATATATATATATGTATATGTGTATGTATATATATATATATATGTGTATGTATATATGTATATATATGTATATATATTCATATATATATATGTATACATATATATATATATACACATATACATGTATACATATGCATATGCATATGCATATACATATATATATATATATATAAATATATATATACATACATATACATACACACACGTGTGTACGTGTGTATGTATATATATATATATA
>MU224282.1:956535-968632 GCA_018584345.1 Thuja plicata
CCCAAGATTTTTCAAGCATACCTTAACAGAGGTCTCAACCCTCTTGGGGGCATTTGTAGTGCACCACAATTTGGAGGTCACAAAGACATCCTCTCTCTTCAGACCACCTCTCAAGGCCTCTGTCAAATCCTGCCCTACTTCAACCTCATTTCCGTACAAATGGTCACAATCCAAATGCCTATATCCAACTTCTAATGCAGTTCTCACTGCCTCAATGCATATATCACCATCAGCCTGCCATGTCCCTAGACCAACAGCAGGAATTTTATGCCCCGACTTCAATACAAAACAGTTCTCAGAGCTATTAAAGTTTTTTGCCCTCATCGTTCTTTGTAGAATTCAATCCGATTCTGTCCTTACAAGCATGGGATACGCAGGAAACCTAAACTACTGAATTTGTATTCTATTACAAATTCCTTATCTTTATAAAATGCCTTAACTACATGCTCTACTTTCTACAAATTTCTAGTTCAACACGATTCATTCTTGTTTCAACTTCCAAATTGTTTTTGAAAACACGAGGTAATTCGGTAGCATGCAAAGCCAAAGTCAATGTTTGAAATTGGGGGATTGAAAATGTTGGAGATTTTACAAATTATTTCAAAAATAGTATGCAGGTCATGCCCTAGTTGTTCGCTAGCAGCACCTGTGCTGGGGAGAGAGAAGAAACAAAGAAAGAAAAGGGATTGTTTACCAGAGCGACGGTAGGAACCATGACATATGCCCCTGCAAGTGTGTAGAAAACACCATCTTTCCATTCAATGGAATCGTTCAGTTTTTCCCACCAGTTCTCTGTAGATGTGGCCAAATCTGCCCATGCAGTTATTCTCGCCATTCGCGCTATCACCGCTGGATCACTTCACTACAACTGAGGAATTCCGTTGCCAACAGTCTTGCTCTTTTGGACGGCACTGAGTACCCAACTAATCAATCAAGTAGATCGCCCAATGCATTTCTTGTTTTCATACCCTTGCCCGCCCGCTTGCCTGCTCCCGCCCGCGCCCAAAATGAAAGCGGAAGTCATGTTCAAATGAAATGAATTTCTTTTTTTTTTTCACTTTTATGCCCCGTGTTGGTCACAATTTCAACCAACACATAGTTGGTCAAAATTTCGACCAACACGGGGCATAAATCTCTTTTTTACCTCTATACACAGGTTGGTCAAAATTTCGACCAGCATGTGTTGGTCAAAATTTCTACCAACACGGGCATAGAAGGAAAAAAAAGAAAATTTTAAAACCATTTTGCACTTTGGTCAAAAATTTTGGTCAAAATTTGGGTTCAAATCTACTAGTGTCCTCTTGCTTGCTTGCCTCATCATTCCATCATGTAATCTCCCGATTTCGTTTCATGATCAAATGAAGGCAAAAGAGAGTGCTTGTAAAGAGATTTCAACATAGGCCTCCTAGGGCAATGTGAGGGATCCAAATTTAGATTTCTCCTTGAATCATGGTCCAATCACATTTTCCAACTAAGGAGAAAACATATTAATTCAAATATTGGAGAAGACACTTCCGCATCCGAACCCGGGGACCTATTTTAAGTTTCGGGCCCCGATAAGCTCTAGATTTGAAAGCGGGGACCACCACCTGGAAAAGGTCTATGTCAACCTTGACCCTGACCTAGGTCAGGGTCGACCTTGACCCTGACCTAAGGTTTCAGGTAGGTCACCAGGAAGTTGCAAAAAGGTTTCTAGATCAGCCGGGGACCTAGAAAGGTAGGGGAATGTGCCAGAGTGTTTAAGAAGGCCTAGAGGCCCATAGAGAGAGTAAGATGAGGCCTAGGAGGACCAATACATAGATCCTACCTAGAGAGAAGAGACATGGAGAGAGAAATCTAGGAGAATCCACAAGATCCTAACCCTAACTTCATCTACACATGCATAATCAAGCACAGATGCAAATCTAATATGCCAGCCATACTAAATGAGGGTGCTAAGTCTATCAAAATGGAAGTGCTTCCATTTTAAGATGATACATTAAGTAGCTGACTTATGAAGGTAATTGATTTAGCAATAGTAGATGTATGAGTATGGATATGCGAATATGAAGTGGAAGATTGATTAGAAGGCTACAACAATATAAAGGAATAGCAGAGACTCATCTATCACATTCAGGTGATCAGTATTATTTCAAAGGATCTTATTCAGAAAATCAGAGTTGCATAGAAGATCATTCACTGGCTCATCCTAATAGATGTATCAGCAAAATCCTTTAACAGGGTGGACTTAGTAGTTCTTATCAAATATCCTAACAAAGTGCATAGTTTATTGTATTGTATAAATCCTTTCACAAGGTGGACCTAACAGTCTTTATTGCTCCTAATAGGGTAGGCCATCAGAAGTGGTCAATTGTAAGCCTTAACCGGCCAAATTTAGTACTATAGTACTAAATCTTGTGGGTACCATCTCCACCCCAAATTTACTTTCTTTTTGGAAGGTTTATGGGTAACCAAATATTGTATCAAGTGTTATGAATGTTTAATGCTTTTATATTCCATGCATGCAATCAAATTAGACAGTTTAATAAAGGATAAAAGTGAATAAGTTTTATTGGTTCCTGATTCACCCCCCTCTCAGTCACCTAGCCTCAATATATTTCCAACAATTGGTATCAGAGAAAAGGTTCTCTTATCATAAGTTTAACAACTTGAGAAAAGATAAGAGGAAATGGAAATATATAGACTAGAGAAAGCCATTGAGAATGAAAAGATAGATCTACATGTGGCCATGTATTAGATAAGAAAACTCAAGGAGCAACTCTCTCATTCCCTGAAAAGAAGAAAAGATTTAGCAATGCAGATGAATGAAAAAAGTTACATAGAAGAAAGAATTGACAATTTATGCAAAGAAAGAAGTTCTGAAGAAGCTAATGCAACCATTGAAGACCTACTTGCAAAGAATCTCAATTTACATGAAGAAGCCAGAAAGTTAAAGAGATAACAAGAAATTCATTTAGTAAGAATATGAAAAGTCATGGAACAAAAGAACCTAGCAGAAAATGACAGAGAAATGGAACAAGAAGATAAAATATTGCTAAGTACAAGATTAGAGGAAAAATAAAATGAAATCCATCATTTGTCACTTTAGCATTCAGATATGATAAATCAACTCGATAGTGCAAATCAAGAAGTCATCAATCTTAGGGCGTGAAATGAAAGACTGCAAAATGATCTCAATATTGAAAGGAAAACCAATGAGAGTATGATGAATTCAAAAGCAAGCATGGATTAGTTGATAGAGAAAACTCAATTCAGACATCATGGTTAGACTAGATTAGGTTATACTGAACAAGGTGAATCCTCACAACAAGGAGCTCAAAAGAACAAGAAACCTACTTGTAATCATTGTGGTAAGTTAGGGCACACAACAAATAAGCGTTAGAGAAATGAGAAGTCAAAGTTTAATGGAAAATACTACAGGTGCAACAAACATGGACATACGACAAGTGAATGCAATGAGAAACCTAAGTTTGAAGGAAAATGTTTCAATTTTAACAAACAAGGTCATAAGTCTTCCGAGTGCAGAATGAAGAAATGGAACCTTGTTGAAAAACTAGCTAAAGAAATTTTTGGTTGGGATTACAACACATGGAGCAAATGTTGTCATTGTGGTGAATATGGGCATATTGGTGGAAATTGTGCAAAGACTCACCTCAGAAAAAGGAATCCTACTAACAGATGTTATGTGTGTAAACAACTCGGTCATCTAAGCAAGAATTATATGAGCAGAGAAAAAGTGGATACTGGTTTTGAGAAAGGCAAAGAAATTTTTTCTAAAATCAGAACTCAGATGAGTCAGAAGTGGGTAAGGAAGTCTTCTGAGAATTTAGACCAAAACAATGAAGGATAAAATGGCACCCAAAGCAGTGAATTGGGTGGATCCACCATCTCAGAATAAAGATGCAAGGAGATAACTGTAACTATGCATACAAGCCATCATACATCAGTTCCAGATATGCTAGCAAGTCCAAATCTACACATTGACGCAGAAGGACACATTATGGTTCTAACCGAGTCAGGATCTTAGTTACATCTGAGTTACTGAGGCTTAATCGAGTTAAGTCAGGTTGTATGATTTCAAAGATGCAAAGATTAGTTTTCACCAAGCTTCTGAATAAGTCTGGGAGAACTACCCAAGCTCTGACAACTACCATGTATAGAGCATTAAATGAAAACTTTAAAACGAAATTTATCATAAATGGTGAAATCAAATGGTTGTTGTTTATAGTTTACAGAGTGATTAAGAGCTAATAGCGATCTCTGAGAAAATTTGTGTTTGAAAGTTATAATTGCAGTGAAGTTTTATCAATCCTCCAAGTGTTATGGGATCTTAATCCAGCAGTAAGGTTAAGAAGGGATCTGATATGTTAGTGAGGAATGTTGTCTGCGAACCACCAAAGTTCAAACTTCATCCTACAATTTCAGAGGAGACAGATTTGATGGGAGCCCATTCCCAAATTCCTCCTAAGGTACTATTGATTCATGACATCCAAGCTTTCTATCATTGTTTCATTCAACAACTAGGCACATTGGAGATGAATGAAGCATATGAGAAACTTTGTGTGGATGGAAAAATGAAGCCGGAACACAAACACCTTTAAGTCAAGGGTTTAACCGACATTTTGCATATGCCAAAAAACTTTCAGATAAAGTGGATTAGGTTTGTTCTAATCTGTGTTCATTGTATGCATCTCTGGTTAGAGCAACCAGTGAAGATCACTAAGTTGATGGTAGACCGAGTGACAGGGTACCCAATGCTTGAAAAATGTAAAGCTACCAAAACCCTACCTCGAGATGACCTAGCCAAGAAGACTCTTTCCAAGTAGGATGGTAGAGGCATGAAGTTGAATGGAGTAACTGACATGGAACTGAATTTTGGAATTCATATGATTGCCACACAAGATATACAGTTCAAGCCAACCAAACAGTGTACCATGTGAGGCTTTGGACTTGGCATACAAAGTGGTCAAGAACAATCTACCATTCAACCTTGCCAAGTTGCAGCTCATCCAACTTAGCAAAAACATGGAGAGCATCTGGGCATCCAAGACCAATCCATGTAAGTTTGGTTCACTTCTAATCTGCATATTCTTTTATATTCAGAAGTTTTTCCCTTCAAAATGCATAGTTGTTTGGAAAAAGGACAGACCTATAGTCTATCAGATAAATGAATTTATAGAAGAATTAGGAGATAATTTTGAAAGCATCACAGATCCTTACTTTGAAATATTCAAAGAGAAAATGCAGAATAGATACAGAATTCCAAAACAATTGGTAGAGGACTATAAGGATGACATATGTTTTCTAGTTGACTGTGATAAAGTATACATTCAAGCAGTCAAGCCTAGGGTTGCATGGGTGAAACCTCTTGTTAGAATAGGAAAAAACCCTATTCTCCCAAGAACACCTACATGAAAACCTGTCACATGGAAGAAGCAAAGACAGAAGAAAGCTATGGCGGCCAAAAAGCCAGAGGAGACATCGTATGCAATAGAAAACAATATATTAACAATATGTTTCTAGAAATTACAATGATGTAAAAACTCCATATGAAATGCAAAGAGGTGAATCCTTATAAAAGGAATCATGAAACCCTAAAAGGGAAAACCTAAGGTTAGCTTAAGCAACTAGAGTGAATAGGTGAGTTAGTAATTAGATTATAATGATTTAATTAATAACCCAATAGACTATTACTCTAACACCCCCCTTAAGATAAGCTTAGGGAGAAGAAAAAACCTAGGAGACTACTGCAGAAAGCAGGAAAGAAGGGTCCCGACAACAAGGCCTGAACAGGTACCCAATACAAGAAATAAACTAGATGATGGAAAATAAGCCTCCAATCTAGGGAAAGTCCCAAAGAAAGGAACAAGAATGAGAAAGAAGCATCTCTGAAGCATGAGGCTGTGAACACTGTCAGAAGAAACTGCTGGAACCCCCACTGAAGTGCATGACCAGGTAGACAAGACAAAGTCTGGAGAGCTGATCAATCGAACCAAGGAAGCAATAGAACTAATAGGTGAACCTCCCAATAATGCTGAATAGGGAGAGGGGTGACAGGAACACTGAAATGCAATTCCAGAAACATCTACAGAAAGAAGAATCAGGAACACCAATAGTGCAACAGAAGTACAAGCACAGGATAAAGGGTGGTGTCACCGACACATAGCATGGGCTAATGTCATGGAAGGTACGCTCAATTGACAAAGGTAGATGAGCACAAAATGACATAACATCATAACCCCCCATGACACTTTATAACTGAGTGAAAGTACAAAAAATATACGAGGTGCTCAAAATCCCAGATATGCAGAAGTAGGCACTGTATCACAGTGCGTTTACTGAAAAAAAGAATGCTATAGAAGAGAAGCATACAAGCTCAGAAGACAGAAAGAAGAGTGAGCTAGAAGATCAGAAGAAGATCATAAAAACTTGGAGGAGAGAGAAATAGGAGCAGAATCTAGAAAAAATACCCCTACAACTAAAAACTACACTTAACCAGCTTTTTGACGATATCTGCTTTGCCAAAAATAGAGTCTGGATGAGCAAGATAGGGCTCCCAGAAGGCAAAAAGCATACATCGTACTTTGATAGCAAAAACCACTGTCAAAATAGCAGAGCCAAAAATCCTAATCACCATAATTGGAAAGAGCTTGGAAAGAGCCTTTTGACGATATAACGAAGTCCAAAAAAGGCCTTTTCTCCAGATAGAGTGAAAAAGGTGAGAACGGCCCAAAAATGCTCCAAAAAGCCAGGTTTTAAGCCCCTAGGGCTAAAAAAAAAGGGCCCCTGGGTGCATGGCGCGTGCAGGGGTTGAATCTAGAGCTCTCAGTCACCCATATGACTGCCACGGTTAGCAAAAGGGCTAACAATCCCGCAGGCGGCCCAGGCGGTGGCGCGGCTGGAGCGGTGGGTGTCAGAGTGGAGTAGGGCAATGACGGGGCCGCACAGTGGGTAGAGTGGGGCGGCGGGGGTCGGGAGGTGGTTGAGCGGTGGTCGCAGGTGGGCGGGCCACATAGGAGGGTGCAGCCAGAGGTGCTGCCGGCGGGGGTCGGGGAAGAAGTGGGTGCTGGGGGAGAAAAAATTGGTGGAGCCCGGAGCGGTGGTGCGGTCGCGCCATTTTGAATTACACAGCCTGCGCTATTATAAAGAAAAAAAACCTTAGAAAAATAGGTTTTTTTAATTTTAATTTTATTTTTTTCTCAGTTTCTATGTCGTACGGCACTGGAAACCAAAATTTTTTTGCCTCCAGAGTCCAGATGTCCAAAATGGACAATTTTCATATGTATTATGGGGTTTTGGGGTGCTCTGAGTTCAATGGAGATGTCCATTTGAGCTCAAAGTGACTAGAAATAAAACCCAAAACAAAAAATACATAAAAAATCTCTGAAACCCTTGAAAACCTTCTATTTTTGGCACGCTTCAATGAAACATGAACAGTGAGAAACAAGCGAGCTCTGATACCATGTTAGAATAGGAAAAAACCCTATTCTCCCAAGAACACCTGCATGTAAACCTGTCACATGGAAGAAGCAAAGATAGAAGATAGAAGAAAGCTATGGCGGAAAAAGCTAGAGGAGACATTGTATGCAACAGAAAATAATATATTAACAATATGTTTCTAGAAATTACAATGATGTGAAAACTTCATATGAAATGCAAAGAGGTGAATCCTTATAAAAGGAATCATAAAACCC
This sequence comes from Thuja plicata, assembly GCA_018584345.1. Lineage (NCBI taxonomy): Eukaryota > Viridiplantae > Streptophyta > Pinopsida > Cupressales > Cupressaceae > Thuja > Thuja plicata. The sequence goes on from MU224282.1 coordinate 964,230, forward strand.
TAAAAGGAAAAACCTAAGGTTAGCTTAAGCAACTAGAGTGAATAGGTGAGTTAGTAGTTAGATCATAATGATTTAATTAATAACCTGATAGACTATTACTCTAACACCTCTTGCATATGAGGTTAACATTGATGATACAAGAGACATCATTGAAGCTCTTGTAAATGAACCTATTGACCCTAAAGCACCATATTTTCATACTCATGAAGAAGCTAAGGGAAGAATATCATTGGAGATTGAGATTCCTAAAATTCCGAAGAGAGGAAGGAAGAGATTAGAGAAGCTTGGAAAAAGTATGGAAAGCCATCAGACTCTCCTCCTTTGATCACTATAAGCAAAGGAGATTACATAAAGATAGAAGAAAATGATCCTAAAAAAGAAGAGGAACAAGTAGAAGTAGAGCCTCCTAAGAAGAAGAGGCTAGCCCCTAAGAAAACACCAAAGATCTCTACCCATGTCTTCACTACAAGAAAACCCAGAAGATCTAGAAGAAAATTGAAAATGCCTAAAGAAGATGAAGAAGAAGATACAGTCACATTCAAGAAGCCCCCACCTACCTTTGAGTAGAAGATTGAAGAATTGAAAGGAGGTAGTGGTATGAGATCTCTCAAATCACTGAAGTATGCTTCTAGAACCAAAGATGAGCAGAAGGTGATTAAGGATGCATTAGTAGATAAAATGGAAAGATGGAAGTATGATCCATCTAAATTAAAAATCCATATGACTGAAGACCTTCTCAAGGAAATCACCATTCACTGGCACAATGCAGTTCAGATTGAAAAGTACATCAGAAATAAAACCTTGAAGCAAGTCATGCCTATTATGACTAATAAAGAGGTAAAAGATGTTATGACTAAGTATGAGATTAATCACACTCCAAGGTTTAGGACTTTTCAAATTTTGAGCAAGAAAGTAGAGGATGTTGTGCAGTCCACAACAAAGATATGGAAGAAAATTTTTGTTGACAAGGGAGAAGATAAGATAGAGGAACAAAGTACAGACCCTCACGCACAGGTCAAAGATGAAGAATTACCTAAGGTTCAGACCATTGAAGAATCTAATGCTGAACATATAGCAGTAGAAGTGATGGCATCCCTGCCCCAATCCCCTATTCAGAAAATCTTATCTTCGAGCAAAGAAAAAGTCACAGAGTCTACATCAAGACTAGTAGGAACTGAGCATCAGGATCTATCTACTGCTAGGCCACGCCAAACCGATTCACAAAAGGACACTGTGAATGTTTCTATAGTTAGCATTGATTTTGTAGTTGGTGCATTAAAATTTAATGACTTACTCCAACTGAACACTCAGGACAAGGATGAGATTGGAAAAGGTAAGGAAATCGTTCCTTCACCTAATCCAAGGTCAAGGGTAAAGAAAAGGAAACAATAATTGATGATGTTGAACTTGAGGAAGATATTGTGATTCCAAATTGGGATCTTTCCAACCTGACAGCCGAGCAGATGGACATCCTTGGGGAGCTATGGAAGAAAAGAGCAAAACAAAAAAGGTCTGAGCAAAGAAGAAAAGAAACAGAGTTCTACAGGACATCAAAGGTATTTTTTTGGATTCACTAGAGATTGAAGTCAATGAGGATGATTCCATAATGGACCAAATTATTGATATAGTTCACAATTTTAATCATGATCTTAGTGGACACGAGAAATTACCGCAGAAGGCAGAAAGCAAATTTGAGAATAAGGTTCTAGAGAATGTTGTAGGAAAGATTGCAATAGATCAAGTAAAGCTAAAAACTATCATTAGCTCTCTAGAAACCACTATGAATAATGTTGTGGCATTATTTGTAAAGCTGAGTGACACTTCCAACTTTACCATGGAAATAAAAGACAATCTAACAAAGATTGACACTGACTTGAAAGAAAGTGCAAGCCAGTTGGCACTTGATCCAAGTTCAAGTTCAACACATTTTGTAAAGATCAAGTATCTAACTGATATGCAGGTGGAGCTACTATGGGAAGAAGAAAGAACAAGGGAATCCCTAATAGCTATACAGATCCAACTCCTTCCTCATATGAATTTCATGTAAAAACATATTGCTCATGTAGAGACACTCATCCATGATAACAACCTTTTAGTTGTAGAGCTTATGATGGAGTTGTCTGTAGAAATTCACATTGAGTTGCACATCCTGAAGGTGTTGCAAGACAATTGGGACAAGACTTTGTCTCAAATTTTGATGGTACATTGAGATTTCTTCTCCTATTTTGGAATTACCTTATAGATATGCTTTTTGCCATTTGTATCAAAAACAAGGGGGAAAGTTAGAAATTATATACAAGGGGGAAAGCTAGAAATTGTATATATATATGAGGAAATACATGTACATAGAAGAAGAGGTGTATATATATAGTAGAGTTACAAAAATAGTTTTGGAAAATAAAAAATAGATTCAGTTGTAACCGTGTTGCAGAGTAGTAGTCAAAACTGAGCAAGTACCCAAGCACATGGTAAGGGGGAGTTTTGACTTAGCAGTTTAATCATATTTTTTTGGATATGATAAGTGTTTTTGTCACTAATGCCAAAGGGGGAGATTGTAGACCTTATGGAAAGACATGTTGTCAATTAGTGCCAAAATACTTAGTCATGTATATGAATACAGTGTTGAATGAGCCAGCAGCTTGAAGTGTAACCCGAGCAGTTGCAGTGTCGACCGAGAAGTTAGTTCAGAACAATATCACCTGACTCACCAGTGTTACCCAAGTTACCATCTCTGAGTGATCAATGTGACCTGAGCACCCAGTGTTACCCGAGTGCCAGATTTGCCAATTCACTGTGTCACCTGAGTGTCAGTATATCACCTGAGTAGATTACTGGACCTGAGTATCAGCGTTGGGCTGACTTAACACATATTGTTTGATACTAATTAAATATGTTAAGTAGCCAAATTATGAAGGTAATCGATTTGGATAGATATATAAGGTACTTTGTTTGTCCAAAATAATAGCAATAGCAGTAGCAGATGTATGAGTATGGATATGTGAATATGAAGTGGTAGATTGATTAGAAGGCTACAACAGTATAAAGGAATAGTAGAGACCCATCTATCAGATTTGAGTGATCATTATTATTTCAAAGGATATTATTCATCAAATTAGAGTTGCATAGAATATCATTCACTGGTTCATCCTAACAGGTGTATCAACAAAATCCTTTAACAGGATGGACTTAACAGTCCTCATCAAATCTCCTAACAAAGTGCATACTTTATTGTATTGTATAAATCCTTTCACAAGGTGGACCTAACAGTCCTTATTGCTCCTAACAGGGCAGGCCATCAGAACTGGTCAATTGTAAGCCTTAACTGACCAAATTTATTAATGAAGTAATAAATCTTGTGGGTACCATCCCCACCCCAGTTTTACTTTCTATTTGGAAGGTTTCTGGGTAACCAAATATTGTGTCAAGTGTTATGAATGTTTATTGATTTTCTATTCCATGCATGCAATCAAATTAGACAATCTAATAAAGGATAAAAGTGAATAAGTTTTATTGGTTCCTGATTCACCCCCCCTCTCAGTCACCTAGCCTCAATATATCTCCAATAAAGGCTACACAAGCACCTATACTAGAGGAAGTCCAAAACTTACTTGGAAAGTTCAACGACATAATCAGTGATGGAACTCCAACAAAATTAACTCTAAAAGGGACTATCATTCATTAGATAGACTTTATACCAGAGGCTTCATTTCCCAACAAAGCAGCCTATAATCTCACACCAGAGAAGAATCAGGAAGTGGCTAGACAAGTGCAGGAGCTACCAGACCAAGGATTAATCAAGAAGAGCATAATCCCGTGTGTATTAATTATGGTTTTGACATCCAATAAGGGTGGTAAGTGGAGAATCTACACTAATTCTAGGGCTATCAATAGAATTACTATTAGATACAGATTCCCCATACCTAGAATTGAAGATTTGATAGACTGTCTTGGAGGGGCCAAGTATTTCACTAAGTTGGATCTCAAAAGTGGATACCACCATATTAGAATAAAAGATGTGGATGAATGGAAGACAAATTTTAAAACCAATGAAGGGTTGTATGAGTGGAGGGTTATGTCATTTGGGATTTCAAATGCCCCTAGAACATTTATGAGGCTCATGAATGAGGTGCTTACGGATTACACTGAAATATTTCTGGTGGTGTATCTAGATGATATGCTCAATTTTAGAAAAAACAAAGGAGGAACACTTGAAACACTTGGAGATTGTGTTAGCAATTTTTCTTGTATCCCTCAGTTCTAAAAGAGAATATGAAAACATGGACTCAGCTGAAGAAAAACATTTGAAAAAGAATCTTGAAGCAGCTCTTGAAGATCTTGACAGATATGAGAAGGAAAATGAAGAACTAAGATTGAAAAATGATGGCTCTCAAATACTTATTAAA
>MU224282.1:973741-995860 GCA_018584345.1 Thuja plicata
ATATATGTATATATCATTAAGTATTATGATATACAGTCATTTTTGTATGAAGTCATTTTGAGTAACTTAGCCACATTCCTTTGTTGCCATAAATGAAAAAGGGGGAGATTGTTGGAAAGTTGAATTCCCGAGGAAGCATGACTTATTTTGTGTTGTCAATCATGGCAAAAAATTCATACTTAAGTTATGTCATGAAAGGAAAATGACTAAGTGTGAAAATAGAGCATACAGACACATACAAAGATCAGCACATCAGCGCATGTGTTAGAGATCACTCCAGAGCATGCATGCTTAGGTACATACTCTATGGTGTATATACATGCTAGATCTAGACGTGCAGAGTATGAAACATCAGTACAGAAAAGTTACAGGAAGATTAGTAGACCCGCAGTCTAGGAAACAGAGCATGGAAGCCGACTACAGCTTTTATCGGCGTGAATGATTTTTTAATGTAATGGCTATGCGCCTTTAGTTATAAGTTTGTATTAATGTAATTAATGTTGTAGTAAACACGCTTAGGCCAACTTGTTTGGAAGCGTTGTATATTTTGTTCTAGGGCCGACTAGTGATTTGTTTTGGGTCGCGCCTATTCAGATTTGAGGATATAAGTATGTAATGTAAAGATATGTTACAAGTGTCAATTATTATGCAAGAGGAAGTTATAGAGGGACATTACTATGAAGTCAATAGATGATATAGCTCTTTAAGAGAGTAAGAGCATTCGCGCATACACGGAACTGATTAGACAACAATGTCATCACAGCAGTTCATTTTTGATATAGTGCATATCAACATTCAGAGGGTTGTAGCCTTCATCTTATTGGGTAGTGAGCCTATGCAGTGAGCCATATACCTTTAACAGGGTTTTTTAAAAGACTCCTAACAGGGTCAGACCTTTAACTTGGTCATTGTACTTAATTTGTAAAGACTGCTTCTAACAGGGCAAACGAACTTTAACAGGTTCATTATACCTAGTACAATATTTGTGGGTACTAATCCCCACCAGAGTTTTCCTCTGATCAAGGTTCTCTGTAATCATATCATATGTTATGTGTTCTTGTGTTATGTTTCTTTGGATTCACATTTGATATATGTTGAATTGGCTGAAATATAATTAATAGATAAACACTGATTCACCCCCCCTCTCAGTGTTTCTAACAGAAAATTGTAAGACAAGTAAGGACCAATGCCTTATCTATTGGGAAACAAAGTCAAGTGAATACACTTCCCTAGAAAACTCTCCAACTCCAAACACATAGAAACCAATTGAAATACCTTACAAATCGCTCTTCTCAATCCAATACTCGGACATCGAAGTTGTACGCAAATCTTAAACCCTCAGATTTTGCCTCTAAGAGTTAATCTCTCCTTGAAAGAAACTCAGAAAAAAGATCAAAACTACCTTGTAACCAGTGCATTAAAATTCATTACAGATTAAAACACAAGAATTAAAACAAGACATACAAAGACATTAACGAATATTGCATAGGGATTCCATTTTTCTTTATTGAAAAATATCTAATTTTTTACATTTACAAGACAAAGTAACTCAGAAAATGAAGACTCAAGAGTTAGAAAACTGCCCAGCAATGTAAATTTTTCAACATCCTTGCAACAATAGAGAAGAAGAGAGATATAGGAAATTGGAAAATCAATTTCAGCCATCGACACTTGTCTGTCTTCAAACAAATATCTTCTCCTCCAAGAAATCTGATCTTCCTTCAGCAACTGCTTCTTCTTTGCAATCATCATTTTAACCAATTTGATTCCAAACCTCTTCAAAATCTGATTTCCCCCCTCCGAGAAAAGTCCCTCTGTGAAAGCACATTTCTAGTTTGAAATAAAAATATTTCATTTGACTATAGGAAATACCATGCTGTTTTAATGTTTCAATCTTGCACTTTATTTAAATCTTTGCATTCAATACTTGTCTATGCAATTTTAACTTTATTTTACCCTTTAATACTTTGCACAAACTTATTGTTTTAAACGATTTTAACTTTTAAAACATGTGCACATTCCTTTGAAATTATTATTTTATGCAAATTTTGCCCCAGATTCCACCAGAATTGCACAGTTGTCACACATTGGCTGGCTACTCCTAACTGGCTTTGCTAACTCATTTTCTAACCCTAGTTTGCTTTGGAGACTTGGATACCACTTAGTCTCTAGATCTCTGAGAGATTTCCTTGACCATGGTTTCTTTTAGAGACTTGGAGACAAGCCTAGTCTCTAAGTCTCCCAATAAACTCTGCCTTAACCCTACCTTGACCATGGTTATCTTGCATAGTGTAGTCTCTAAGTCTCTAAAATAATTCACTAGCCCTGGTTAGATTTGGAGATTGCACGCTAGCCCTTAGATCTAATCTCCATATGATGGTGTTCGTTCAATCTCAGAATGTTTCGCGGTTAATAGTTTATATCTCACGACTTCGCAATTTCACAGTTGCATGATCTCTAAGGCCCTGGTGGTTAATTGCAATCACTTCACAACTTCATGCATAGTTAGTCTGGCATCTAGTCGCGAAGTCTCCATGGTTAACTCCTCTGAATGCTAGCATCTCCCAACTATGCGACGCCATGTGTCCACCAAGCCACCTATCATCACCACCACTTATCTACAAAATTTGGTATTTTTGGTTGCGGGCATGCTGCCTGAGGCACCATCTGTCACCTATGCGCATGCGTGAAGAGAAAATCCTGGTCTACTTCACATTCTATTATGTTGGAATTTTGATTTATAAACATCTAAAATGTTCCTTCCAGGACCAATGTGGGATTAATCCCCTTTGTGTTTTAAAGCCTTTACTGCACATCACGCTCAAAATAATAGGCCCACCAATGCATTGAATCCTCCAGCCAAGGGGCCCGCCACGGAGCCTCTTGGCATCTTACTTACAATACAATATAAGTGTTTTCATATAAAAATACCAAAGAAAACTCTCACCCACTGAATGTGGGATAATACACATTACATTCTTCAAGTTTTCAAGCCTCTTTCTATACCTGCGTGGTTTTTCCTTGGTCTAAAAACAAAAACCTCCTTCTATTTCCATGCGCTGGCTTTGTACTATATATTTGTCATTGGTTGCATGTTCTTTTAAAAAACTTTATGCACAACAGCCCCATTTGGCCTCTACGCTGGCACTAAACACCTCCCATATGCATTTGTTTGCTTTAAATGTTTAGAAAACAATCTTCAAATGTTGCGTGGGATTCCATCTTGTCTTCTGTGCAGCTTAAAATACCTATCAATTGCTATTTTCTATCCCACCAAATTTGCGTAGGCTAATACCTTGGTGTTTACGCAGGGTTCTATTTTCATCGCCTTGCATGAATTTCATCAATGTTTTTTGTTTGTAAAACATGCACAACATTTTCCTTTGAAACTCTACGCAGCCTCTCACATGATTTGCGCAGTGTATGTGGCAATAGACCTTCCATTTGCATTATTTTAAAACTTTAAAACCTCCTTTATTTATCTGCGCAGACTCTGAATGATTTACACCTGGCAACTTGGAATATTTGCAAGTTTGAATGTTTTAAAGTCCTTTATCATGCATTGAGTACTTTGCGTTATTTTGGGCATTGTGCAGCCTTTCACAAAGACATTGGCACTTAGTCTCCCTTACAAAGGCACCTCTGCCAGTAGCATTTGTTTAAATTCTTTAAAATTGTTCTTCCATTTCATGTGTAGTACACTTCACATTGCATTTGTAAAGTGTTTGGAAAGTCCTCCTTTCAATTCATGTGTGGTTCTCTGCATTCTTACTCTTTGGCAAATGAAATATTTTAAAACTTTGACTTATGTGTTGGAAACCATAGAAACATTATACACAGGCCCTTCCAATCATGCTTTTCTCTAGACTCCTTGGTTTGGTTCTACAAGTATCATTTTCATTAGTTTTTAATTTTTTAAAATATTCGCATGATGTGCAAGCCACTTCATTAATATTTTCAAATTCTCTAGTTGGATCATCAGGAATGTCCTCGTTCCATTGAAGATTGAATAATATGTCTCTCACAAAAGCTTCTTCCAATAAAATAAAAATGAGCACTGTGTAACAACAAAGATGACATGAATTGGTAGTTTCTGTAGAGCATGAAACTACACAAATAATGACGCCAACTCCCATAAATGTATAGATAAACCATAAGGCTGGAAGATCAAGTCCAAGTATAGAAATAGATGCAAATGAATTGGGTATGCATTTGTGAAAAGAATCCCACTGGCGAAGTATCCATACTGAATAAATGATCATGGACGCTCCAAATTACTTACTTACGCAACATTCCTACCAATAGAATTTGTTTCAAGTCTTGTTTTCATCTCATGCTCCTTCAAGTTCTTATGTGCCTTAGACTTACATCCATATTCTAAGTACAAACCATTGTGCAAGTTTATCACAAAGCATCAAACTAGTGGACTTTACAATCACTTTTGACATTTCTGCAAACTGAACTCATAAATGGCATCTAGCCTCTGGAGACAACTTTAAAAATTGACTAGAAGACCTATTAGAGCTCCTGAATCTAGAGGATATGCAGAATTTCATGTTTATCATTACCCTGCAAAACATATTTCCATGATGCCTTCAGAAGAGAGAAATTTTAATCTCCTAAGTTAACCATTTTCTCAAATCTACAAATGCACTTGTCAAAATACATGAAAACTATCCTCAAAATCACTTATGAAAAGTTCTCAAACCACTTCCTGAGACTCAGCCACCGATCCAGGTAGTACACTTATATGCAAGGAGATCATATCCACAATTGGAATCCCTAGATAGCCATCTGATATCAGAATAAAATCTTCTGAAAATAACAATTCTGCAATATTTATTTTGTTTAGCACTGGCAATCTACATAAGATACCCTCAGATTTGATTTCAAAAACTAATCAAAAGAGATTCTTACATTCTGACACCTGGAACATAGATTCACTTTCATATATGGATTATGAAACTTTAATTATCTCATTCTGATGATCAACCGATCAACTGGCATCACTTCTTGGAGTCATCCACTTAACAACTTTGTTAACTCAAACTCAGTGAAAAATGCAGAAATTGGATTTGGAATCAACTAGGCGAAGTGGAAAATTAGATTGGTCTGAGTCTAAAAATCTTCAGGTAGGTACACTTTCATGTTTATAAAGTAGGGAATAAGTCAATTCTTCAATATCTTCAACTGGGGACAAATGATGGGAGCTCAGAGTATGCTATTCGGAAATGTGCATTTTCACATAGAAACTGAAAAAGTTACAAATAGAATGACTTTGGAAAACTGTTCATCAGACTTCACAGGGATCTAAAAATTGGCAAAGAAGTTCATTTTTATTCATAAAAAACCTAGGAAAACTCCTTAATACCTTTAATATCCATCTAGTTGATGATAAAAATAGTTAGAGTAGGTCACTTAGTGAGAATTGGAAACATGCATAAATGCAAATTTGAGTAAATGCCTCCAAATGACCATCTCCAAAACATGTCAAAAGTTAAATATGAAAGCTAGAACCCACTGTACTTGCTAAATGAAAGGTGTTAAATCCACTCCCCAAGTGGTATCTCATGAAAATCATCAGGCTTCTTTTTACAAGCATCCAAACTTGACCTCTCATAAAAGATTTTTAGGGCAGAAACTTAGACTTAGGGAAATTTTTTAGTATATTCACTCCAAAATGTACCCAGAATTTTGGAGTTCCAACAGTTTGTACCCAAAAGGTTGCAAGAGGAGAAGTTGTCTATCAATCTAGAGAAGTGTGAGTTTTTCAAGCAAGAACTTGTGTACTTGGGGTTAGTAGTATCTCAAGGTTCATTGAAGATGGACCAAAGCAAGGTGGAGGCTATCTTGAATTGGCCAACACCAACCATAGGAACAAAGGTAAGGAGATTTCATGGGTTAGCTCAATTTTATAGAAAAATTATAAGGCATTTCAATGACATTTGTGCACCAGTGTTAGACACCATTAAGGGTGGGTTAAAGACCAAGTTCAAATGGACTCTTGAAGTAGGGGATGACTTTGAAAAGTTGAAGAAACAAGTGGCTACCCAACCTATCCTTTTGTTACCTAGTTTTGATAAGTTATTCACAATAGAGTGTGATGCAAATGGAGTGGTTATAGGAGGAGTGTTGAGCTAAGAGGATAGGCGTATAGATTTCTTTAGTAAAAATTTCAATAAAGCCAATAAGAAGTACTCTTCTTATGATTTGGAATTATATTCTCTAGTGCAATCACTTAGGAAATGAAGGCATTATCTCCTTCCTAAGGTGTTTGTAGTGTTCACTGAAAATTAGACACTAAGTTACATCAACACATAAGAGAAATTGAGTAATAGGCACCTAAAGTGGATGGAATATCTACAAGCCTTAACATTTACTATCAAGCACAAAAAAATACAGTTGAATAAAGTGGCAGATGAACTGAGTAGAAGGATTTTGATAGTCCAAGAAGTTCAACTTCAAAGTATTGGTATAGAGAGTTTCAAGGACCTCTATAGAGATGATGAAGACTTTTCTGAAGCCTACAAGGTATGTTCTGATTTTCAAAATTACTTTCATAGTCATTTTGGAGAATATACATTACAAAGTGGTATTTTATTTAAGGGAAACTAGTTATGTGTCCCGAAGGGTTCAATGAGGGTATAATGGTAGCCTAAGTGTGCATTTTGGAATCAACAAAACCATGGGGTTAGTGCATAGGTTTTATCATTGGCCCAAGTTTCCAAGAGATGTCAGAAGGTATGTGGAACAATGTGTGGTTTGTATGAAAGCCAAAGTGGGAGCTAGCAATGTAGGTTTGTACAAACCTTTACATATTCCCAATAGACCTTGGGAGTGCATTATCATGGATTTTATTGTAGGTCTCCCTAATACCAAGATGGGGTTGGATAGTGTTTATGTGGTGGTGGATAGATTTAGTAAAATGAGTCATTTTATCCATTGTAAGACCACCCATGATGCCAGTTATATTGCTTATCTCTTCTTCAAAGAAGTTGTGAGGATACATGGACTACCCCTAAGAATTGTGACACATAAGGATGTCAAGTTTATGAGTCATTTTTGGAAGACTCTATTGAGAAGATTGGGTACAAATTTGTCTTTTGGCTTAGCTTACCATCCACAAATAGATTGTCAAACTAAGGTGATCAATAGGGTGTTAGGTGACTTTCTTAGATGCCTAACTAAGGAATATGGGCATACATGGGATCTAGTGATTCCACAAGCTGAGTATGCCTATAATGATAGTGTTAATTGGACTACTGGTAGAAGTCCTTTTGAGATAGTGTATGGGATGCATCCAAGGGGAGTGTGTGAACTCAGAGATTTAGGAGCTATGGAGTATAGGAGTGGCCATGCCGAGGATCTCTCTCAGACAATGATGAAGATACAAGACCAAGTGAAGAAGACTATCATAGAGGCTACCAACAAATTGAAAGCTAAAGTGGATGTGTCAAGAAGAGATGTAAAATTTACAGTAGGAGCCTATGTCATGGTTCATCTAAACAAGTCAAGGTTACAGAAAGGAATGCCAACAAAGTTGTAAATGAAAAGAGTGGGACCATGTAAGGTGTAGCCAAATATGGAAAAAATTATTATAAGGTGGAGCTTCCTTCAAATTTGAGCATCTCACCAGTGTTCAATGTGGAAGACTTGGTGAAGTTCAAGGGACCATTGTCAGACATAAACCAGACCAGCAAAGAGATATTGGAGGATGTCAATACTAAAATTTTACCTCTTAAAACCAAGCTCCAGGCAGGGAGGATCTTAGAATATAGGGTGAAAAGATGACTAGACATAAGGTATACATGGAGCATCTAGTACAATGGAAAGGACAAATAGAATCTTAATCTACATGGGTGGAGGAAAGCAACTTCAAGAAGTTAGGCATTGATCTCTCCTCATGTACCTTAAAATATGTGCAGAGGAGGAGAATGGTGCAGGAGCACCGATGGGTTGCTTAGACAATCCAAGTTACATTTTTTTGTGTGTGTGCCTTTAAGGAATTTTTGAGTGTTTTTCTTAAGGTCATGTTGACCATAGTAGAGAGTACAATAGGGTTTAGTCTACAGAGTCTTTGGACCTTTGTAAGCTGTAATTAGGGGCTAGAAAGTTGTAAAGCCTCCTAATTTTCACAAGTGGGATGATGATGTCAGTAGGGTCTATAATGGTTTAGAATCATGTTTCAACCATGGTTGGGGTCTTTGGTAAAAAATTTGAGCACTGAAACTCATTTAGTTGATTTTACAAGAAATTTTCAAAAAGATGCAAAGTTACATTTTGCAACTTTGAAATGTTGCTCGGTTAACATTGTCAAATTTTTACAAATCAATGAAAAAGAGGCCTAAGAGGATAATAACTACCTAACCACCCTACATAATACATTCATTGACCAAATTTCAAGGTTGGACACCCTTTGTACGGATGTTGATTTGGAGAGATCAAGATTTTGTGTTGTTTTGTGTGCAATTTTCAGTTATTTCATGACAATGGGTAGTTAATGGATTAAAGATTAGACTGTAACTCATGCATGGCTTAGAGTAGGTGTTTTATTAATTATGTGTGCCATTAGATTTTTTTTTCTTTGTTTTGAGTTATTTTTGTAAATATGTTTTGTTTGGCATTGTCACTGGTTCAATCCAGGCAGTGTGCAAAGATGAAGTTCTAACTCACTTTCCCACCGTCCATTCTGTACAGCCTCTTGGGAATAGTTAGTAAAATCCATGTACATATATTTTTCATGGGCTTGGGCCCTCAAATTCAAAGGAGTGAATTTTTAAGTCTTTCCCTAGACAAGCCAGTGGTGAGCCCGGTTATGGAAGACCAAGTTGTAGAGAGCACAACTTGCTGAGGTGGATAGCTAGAGACAAATTTCCTTTTGCAGTTTGAAGACAGGAGTCTTGTCAAGATTTTTTGAAAAGGATAGGGTCATAAAAATCCATCTGATAACCTAAAACATTCCATCTTTTCCAAGAGCTAGTGGAAGCTTGAAAACCCTTAAAATCACTCATTTTGAGTTAGGGTACTGTACGAAAGGTGGTGACCCCAAGACCCCAAAAATCCTTGAGGGGTTGGAAATTGATCAAATAATCCAAATAAATTTTGTAGGGTTTCTTTAGAATAATTAGGAGAAAATCCCTATTTTCTCAGAGTAGGAGACCTAATAGGGCTAGTAGCCTATTAGGTCTATTTTGTGAAAGATTAAAGAAATCGACTACATGGTTGAACTAGGTGGGACTCCTAAAAACCCTATTTGGTTGAATTGGAAAGGTTTAAGTCACCTCCACACCTTTGTAAGATCAATTCAATAATTTTGAGGTTACAAGCCTTTAAGTTTGTTTAAGGGTTATGGATAGTGAAGGAAGAATGCACCAAGTTTAGGGCTTGGTTAATGGAATTTTTCTTGATAGTTGTGTTGGCTAGAGTGACCAGGGGATCCAAAAGTGTTGAAGACCCTATAGGTTCCAAGGAGTGTAGTGAAGACACCCTAGAAGTCTCTCAAGAAGAATAGGAGCATGAATCAGTGATTGATTCATCCAACCTCCCTATCACTCATCTTGGCAATTCAGGGAAGTTGATTCCCAACACCTGCAAACCTACATAATGAAACTGAGAATGTACATAATATATAGAATAGACAATGATAGGGATCAGTCGATCATGTGGATCTCACAATGCAAGTAACTACATCTCTGTCCTCTGCCACATCAAACATATCATACAGAAATGTAAGATAGACACGCCACACATCAATATAAAACATAAACGCTAACTATACACATGCAAGTATGGGGTCAGTAAAATACACATAACATATATCTAATCATCATGAAAATAACCAAAAGATTCTGGCATCAATATTGAAAAGTAAATTATGAGTGGGCACTATAAGTCAAGAATCAAGGAGGCAATATCACAGATGAAGATATTAGGGAAAATATTCAGGGAAGTTGATTCCCAACACCTGCAGACCTACATAATGAAGCTGAGAATGTACATAATATATAGAACAGACAATGATAGGGATCATTCGATCATGTGGATCTTGCAATGCAAGTAACTACATCTCTGTCCTCTACCACATCAAACACATCATATAGAAATGTAAGATAGACATGCCACACATCAATATAAAACATAAACACTAACTATACACATGCAAGTATGGGGTCAATAAAATCATCATAACATATATCTAATCATCATGAAAATAACCAAAAGATTCTGGCATCAATACTGAAAAGTAAATTATGAGTGGGCACTATAAGTCAAGAATCAAGGAGGCAATATCACAGATTAAGATATTAGGGAAAATATTTTGATGTCCCTAACAGATAGTTACAACAAGAATATCTCAGAAATTGAAGAATTTTATGATCCACATAAGTTAACTAGAGAGAAATTGTTTGCCACCTGACTGCATTTGAAATTAGGAAATTTGGCAAAGAGAAGAGAAGATATGAGATAACATTTAAAGCCACAAAGTCAGAGGAAGACCTGGATGGTGATGAAGATCCAGATGAGATGAAAGTGAACTTTGCAATGAATTTGAAGAAAAGTACTGGAAAATAGAAAGGTATGCTACCTCTTAAATTATTTTGATGTGGAAAGATTGGTCATTTGGCTACTAGGTTAATGAAGAAAGGTCCTAGGAAGAAATGTAAGAAATCAATAAGAAAGCTTACAATATTAATGAATATGCTAGTATTTCAAATTATGAGCTAGAAATATAATATTGTCTATTTTATGCTTAAGAAGAGAAACTAGGGATTGATATTTCTAACATTTGTTCAGAAGTTGATGATAATATTGAGACAACTTTTGATTTTAGAAGGAATGAGAATGAATGTTTGATTGATAGGGATTATTCAAATCATATGACTAGTGATAAAAGTAAATTTTTAACACTTGAGAAGTATGATGGTGGTCATGTTAGATTTGGTAATGATATGGTTGCATGTATTGTTGGTAGAGGTTCAATTACTTTTGATGGAAATAATAATGCTGAAAATTTTTATTATGTAAAGGCTTTGTGTCACAATATTTTGGGTGTTGGATAGATCTATGAGAATGGCGATGATGTGTTCAAGAATGAAGGATGTGAGATTCAAAAAAGATCAAGAAAAGTGATTGTATTTGGAAAAAGTCTAGGAAGGAAAATGTACCAACTTTAAGGAGATACAAAAGGATGCTTACTCTCTCAGATTGATGATAGTTGGCTTTGGTACCAGAGGATGTGCCACATCAATTTTGACAACTTGGTAAGAATCAGTTCATCATGTACAGTAAGCAACTTACCTAGATTGTGTAAACCATACAATGTTATCTGTAAAGGATGCCAGGAAGGAAAGAATAGAAGAGAATCACTCAAGAATAAAGATTATTCATCTACTAGTTTACTGGATCTAGTGCACACCAACCTATGTGGTCCTACTAGAAAAAGGATTTTACAAGGTGAGAGATACTTCATACTCTTTATTGATGATTATTCAAGATTAACTTGGGTTGTATTTCTAAGAGAAAAATCATATGCATTTGAAAAGTTAAAGATTTTTAAAGCAAGAGTTGAGAATGAATGTGTTTGGAAGATCAAATATTTGAGATTTAATAAAGGAGGTGAGTTTAAATTTGATAAGTTTGGTATTTTTTGTAAGAAACATGGTATCAAGTGACATTTTTCAATAGTTAGAACACCACAAAATAATTGTGTAGTGGAAATAATGAATCAGATAATATAGGAAGCAACAAAGACGATGATGAAGGAATCAAGTTTACCGAAGGTTTATTAGAGAGAAGTAGTACATATAGCTATGTACACACTTAATAGAGTACTTTACCAAAAGGAGTATGGAAAGAGATCATATGAGCTATGACATGGAAGAGCACCTACAGTGAAATACTTCAATATTTTTAGAAGTAGATGCTACATTCATAAAGATGAGGAAAATATTGGAAAACTTGATAGAAAAGAAAATGAAGGTATATTTATGGGATATTCTACAAAGAGAAAAGCGTACCGGTGTTATAACAAGAGACTAAATAAGATTATTGAAAGTGTGAATGTGAAGGTTGATGAAGATTTTTTAGAAGACTCCCAAGAAACACAAGACTCCCAAGAAACACATTGAATATGAGTCTGATATAGAGGATAGAGGAAAGGACGACAAGAAAGATGAGGAAGAAAAAAGGAAGGCTTAAACATATACAACTGATACACCAAGGTATGTACAAATAAATTACTCTAGGAATCTTATTATTGGTGATAAGAATAATGGGATTCTTACTAGAAGTAGATGAGCAAACAATTTTTTTTTGTTATGTTTACTTTTAGAAATTGAGCTTAAGACTGTGGAAGAAGAATGTAATGATCAGAATTGGATAAGTGAAATGAAGGAAGAACTTGATAAAAGAGCGAAGAATCAGCCTTGGGAACTTGTGCCCATACTAGTTGATATGATTGTAATTGGTACTAAATGGGTTTTTGAAAACAAGCTGGATGAGAATGGTAAGGTAATGAGGAATAAGGAAAGGTTAGAATGCAAAGGTTACACTCAAATTTAAGGCAAAGAATTTGATGAGACTTACACCCGTGTTGCTCAGATGGAGGCAATTCAGATATTTATTGCATTTCTAGAATTCAAAGTTTTCAAGGTTTATCAGATGGATGTTAAGTCAACATTCTTGAATGGAGAGATGAAAGAAGTTTACATTGAACAATCAGAAGGATTCATATCAGAAAAGAATCCAGATGTTGTGTGTAGATTAAAAGAGACATTATATGGATTGAATTAGGATGCAAAGGTTACACTCAAATTTAAGGCATAGAATTTGATGAGACTTACACCCGTGTTGCTCAAATGGAGGAAATTCAGATATTTCTTGCATTTCTATAATTCAAAGATTTCAAGGTTTATCAAATGGATGTTAAGTCAACATTCTTGAATGGAGAATTGTAAGAAGTTTACATTGAACAATTAGAAGGATTCATATTAGAAGAGAATCCAGATGTTGTTTGTAGATTAAAGGAGACATTATATGTATTGAAGTAGGAAACCAGGGCCTAGTATGGCAGATTGGATAGATATCTGATTGGAAAAGAATTTTAGAAAGGGTCAACAGATAGTAATCTATATTGCATATTTTATTTAGATTAGATTTTTATTGTTGTGGTTTATGTTGATGACATTATTTTTGGAGGAAAGGATGACTTGTGCAGGAAATTTGTAAAGGAGATGCATGAGGAATTTGATACGTTCATGATTGGTGAGTTGAATTTCTTTCTTAGGTTTCAGGTAAATCAAAACAACAAAGGATTTTCATTTTTCAGTCCAAGTATGTCAAGGAATTTTTAAAGAATTTTGTTTTTGAGAGTTATAAACTAGTATGTACTCCTATTGTTATCAGATGTAAGTTGAATAAGGAAGATAATTCACTGGAGGCTAATGCAAGTAAGTACAAACCAATGATTGGAGACTATTGTATCTAACTACTACTAGACCAGATATTATGTATGCAATATGTTTGGTAGCCATATTTTTGCAAGAACTAAAAGAATCACATATTATGGAAGTAAAGAGGATTTTGAGATATTTGAAGGGACCATAATGGTTTGGATTATGGTATCCAAAAAGTGTAGATTCACACCGACAAATTATACTAATGAAAATTGGGCTGATTGTCTAGATAGTCAGAGAAGTACTAGTGGTCGAGCTTATTTTCTTGGCTCCCTTTTGGTTGATTGGTCAGGCAAGAAGAGAGATTGTGTAACACTATCAACTACTGAATTGGACTACATTGAAGCATCATCATGTTGTACTTAGGTATTGTGGATGAAATAGACTTTGAAGGATAGTATTATAAATTTTGATGAGCCTATTTTGGTCACGTGTGATAATACCAATGCTATAAATATTTTAAAGAACCCAGTGCAACATTCTAGAATGAAACACATATCTATCAGATATAATTTCTTGAGAGAAAAGGTGTTGGAAAAGGAAGTCAAGCTTGAGTATGTGCCTATAAAGGAGTAGATAGAAGACACATTTACAAAACCTTTGAGAAAGGATACTTTTGAGTATCTTAGGGGGGAGTCGGGCATTCTACCCGTTCCTAGTATTCTATAAATACACGTGTGTGCATTGGTCCAGTGATTTTCATGTTTAATAATTTATGGATCAATGCTTGGAGGATTCCTCTCAAGGGGAGAAAAATTAGTCAGTAAGGGGAATTTTGTCCCTTTTTCATTGTTGTCAAAGGGGGAGAAGAACAATTGGAGAAGAGTAAAAAAGATCTTTGATGCTAATATCTTTTGATAGTGAGTTTTTTCTTTGTTATTGATTAACATTGTCATTAATTAAAAAGTGGGAGATTGTTAGAATGTAAGGTTGATGTTATTCTTATTTTCATTAAGGGCTTTCATTGATTTCAACATATCTGATGTATAGATATGGTTCACTTATGATTTGGCTATCAGTAGTGATATTGGTAGAAGTGTTCATCGAAGGATGGCTTGAAATTATTTTCCTTATCCATGTCGGTGATGGTTCATTTTGGTGTGCAACACATGCTGGAACATTTGTTTTTGGATCGATCTTATCTTTGACTTGTTTGTTGTGCTTTGGTTAATGCATTTGAATTGTAATGTATGCATCCTATCCTTTGGTATTTAAGATCTCAGAGTTTGTGTAGCATGTTGATATGTGTGAAGCATGTTGTAATGAGCGAGGTGGACAACGTTTCATTCCTTATCACCACAAGAATGTTTAGGCGTGACCTATTTCAAATCACTTTAGGCTACTTGGTTATTGGTATCAAGCAGTATAAGAAGAGTGATATTCCCAGTTGTTGGTGTGTTTCTTGGATGTGATCAATATGCAAAATGAATGCGAATATGACAAGGAAATATTTCTTTGTTGATGTATGTGTGATGTGATTCAATCAGTAGTAGATTATTTTATCATTTATGTATTACAGAGTTTTGGTGATAGTTACTTTAGTTGTGGATTATTTCTTTCATTTCTTATACTCTGGAAGTGAGCCCATTTGTATTGGTAGTGAGACTATTTATAATTAGTAGTTATCCATTCTTATATATGGGTAGTGAACCAAACTAAAAGTGAGCCAACCCATAGTGAGAAAAATGATAGTGATCCCTTGTAAAAATCACTTTAACGGATGTTCAATTCATAAGAATTATCTTCTCTGTGTTTTTTCGAGTTTGGGTTCCTATGTAAATTCTTGTGTTCATTATGTTGATGGTTTTGTGCTTTAATGTTTATATTTTTTATAAGTTTTTGAATGGATTAAGAGCTTATCGATTCAGTAAAAGTTTTAGGAATAAATGATTCACCCATCTTAGTTATTTAGCTTGTTCAACATAGTGGGAGTATGAGATTACCTCATGCTCACAACAAAGTAGATCAATGCAATGGAAAAAAGTGAATCAAGTTCAAGGAGACACCAAGCCCCCAAGTGACTTAGGTCCTCATCAAATAAAAACTGAGAGAAGAAAAAGAAACACTCAGAGAGAGACAGAGTAGCTGAGTATGGTTTTGAATTACTATGGGCTATGTGAAGAGAAAATATTACTGTAAAAGATAGAATTGAAGGTTTGGCAAGTTGTATTATGCTAGTCAACCCATCCAAATGGATAACCAAGTGAAGTAAAGTCCACTTAAGAAATTTTATAAAGGAGTATTTATACATAAGGAAAACATCATCTCGCTAACAAATCCATTGAATAATGAAAAAGGTATGATAATGTATTGAATGGAGATGAATACAAGGAAAGAATTATCTCCTTAGCCATTTTCATAAGAGATTACATTGAATCAAAACTATGTATGTGTACGAAAAATGTGAAACAAGGAGAAGAGTGTATGCCTCAGTTGTACAGGCCAAATAAATGAGAGACGGGGTGAATCAATTATTCCCACACAACTTTACAAAAATTTCTCTTTGTCGGTTAGCACTTAAACAATTCCAATCACAACTTAAGATTTTTCAGTTTAGCACATTAAATATAAACATGAAATGAACAGGAACACCAGATTTTATGTGGAAACCCCAAGATGAGTAAAAACACAAAGAAGCTACTTCTCATGAAATTTTAAAATACTTGTTAAGGTGAAACCGAAAGGTGATTTGATACAAAGGCTCACTTCCATAAATTCTCACTGTAAGAAGGATCATTGCCAATACACAAGGGCTCACTGCTAATACACAGGGCCTCACTGCCAATACAAAAGGGCTCATTGTCAATAGATAAGGGATCTCTACTGAAATATATGAAAAGGAATATAATCCACCTCTAAGATCTAAAGGCTTCTCTGCATGAACATGGATCTCCTTCGCATGAATTCGTAGTGACTTCACATATACATCATACTTGTATATGTTCAATATCTTTCTTATGTTCATGCCTTATTTATAAAATACCATTAGATCAAAAAGCCTGGATACACAATTTGAAATTGGTCACACCAAAATAATCCCATGGTGGGAAGAAATGAAATGAGGACAACCTTTACCAATACAACATGCCATGCTACACAACACCTTCTCCAAGGTATACGTTACAAAACCAAATCTAGGACCAAAACACATCCATATAGAATCGATCATACAATCTTGCACAATGTAGGTTCTAGGGACCACAAACTATTGATGAACACACCAAATACTCCAACTAATACACCAAACACTCCAACCAAGACAACAATCTATTGGTACACAACAACCGATACAATACTATGTCAAAAATATAGTAACTGATACAATGGAAGCTAAGATATGAGTATGTTGATATCAATGAAAATCATTAATGAAAACACCATTGGAAATCATCAACTTCACATTATAAAAATCCCCCCCTTTGTTATTAATGACAATAATCATCAATAACAAAGCATAGAAACATGTTAGAAAAATACATAAAAATTAAATGAAATACAAGAATGAATCCAAGAGAGTGAAGCAAGGAAATGTATTACCAAATGATGAATGTTGAAACAAGAACAATCAACAATAGAAATGAGAAGCTCCAAGCTCAACACCAAGACAATGTTTTTGAAAGCGGAAAACTAAGAAAAACTGCTTGTGCATAAATATGAATGAGGCAAGAATCTAAGAGAGAGAGAGAGAGAGAGAGAGAGAGAGAGAGAGAGAGAGAGAGAGAGAGAGAGAGAGAGAGAGAGCATCTTTTGGATATNAGAGAGAGAGAGAGAGAGAGAGAGAGAGAGAGAGAGAGAGAGAGAGAGAGAGAGAGAGAGAGAGATCATCTTTTGGATATGAATATGAGTATGAAGTGTGAATATTGAGTATGAAGTGTGAATATTGAAGATGGTATGATGTGATGCACAACTATGTGCTAGAGTATGCAAACCAAATAAGAAGGGTGATGCATAATACTAATGATAGAGTAGAGGTGATGAAAGAAAAGGTTTTGCAAAAGTGTGTTAAGGATTGAAAAAAGATATTGGTTTGGGTCTGCTATTGAATATGACAATGCTATTCACCAGAATTGAATCCATGCATGTGCAGATGTAATTTTTGTACTCAATTTTTTTTTTTTTTATAAGATCACTTTTTGTATTAGTTGTGATAGTTGTTTTGTATTAAGGGTAGTTAGTCTGATTGGCAATGAGCCTACCAACAACATGAGAATTGCAAAAATCATCTTAATCAGTGTCACCTTAACCAGTGTTCTTATTCATGAGAATTATCTTCTCCATTATTTTTCCCACCATGGGTTTCTACATAAATTTGGTGTTCATTAAGCATGGTGTTTCCTTTTTATCAATTTTTTTATTATCATCTTGAATTAACATTGTTACTGATATAGTTAAAGTTTAAAAATATCTTGGGATAACTGATTCACTCCTTCCCCTCTTAGTTATCGAAGGTTGTTAAAAATAAAAAAATTTCCTCTTGCGTGTTTCCCACCTTCCTTAAATAGTAAAGACAGAGATAGGGGGCCAGGGAAGGCAATATGCTTGACTAGCTCCATTTTATGGTGGATTATTTTGTGTTAATGACAGAGGTAATGTTTATTTCTCATGAATATAGAGTATGTATAAATTGCTATTAACTAAAATGCATAAATAAATGCCTAGATCTACCTTATGCATGATAGATTGAAACCCTAGTATGAGAATGAAATCAATGTGTGATTGAAGGCATGCAAATAAACATAGATCTGAAATGTAAATGTCTAAATCTGAAGCACAAATCTATAGATTTGAAGATAAAAAGATACCATACCCAATCCTGGAAGGAAGAGTACAAGCCAATCATCCGTCTGTGATCTCCTATCCATCATCATAATCAATTTATGTCTTCATGATGTTGAAATGATGTTTGAATGCTTAAATGCCTTAAAACGAGTGTAGATTATTGATAAAATCTATTGCAAACTTGATTCACAAGTCCTCACTTCATGATATGTCTTAAAATTGGGGCTTCAACCTTTCAATTTATTTCATGATGCCAAAATGAAGTGTGTCGGTTTCTTTTATACAAAATTGGGTGGTAGAATTGAACAAGTCGATCACCGATATGAATCCTCTGCAAAAAACTCAAGAGGACCGTGACCCACATATGGGCTCAAAACCCATGGAAATATTGCAATTGGTGACATGTACTTCCCTAAATAGACCAAAATTTGGTTTGTGGGTTTTAGATAATTAGTGGATGCAAGATTCAAATAGACATCTCAATATGATATCTGGACAACATTCTGAGGCCACAAAAGGTCAAATAGGGCCTAGGAGGTGAAATGAGTTATGTGATTGGAGGAAAGATAGAGAGGAGCACTTAGAAATAAGGGCCTACCTCAATTTTGAGTGAGCTTGAAGAAATGAGAGGACCCATATTCAATCTATAATGAGAACACACTAAGGTGGGTGCTAAAAAATCATAAATTGTAGACCACTTATGTGCTTACAGTTTATGATGATACATTTAGCCCCCACTTTAGTGAGATATGACACTCCATGCATATACAAGATAAAGTAAAAGAAATCAATAAGTGAAAAAGGATATGCCAAAGCCCCCAATGCACAATTATTACAATAAAATATTAGGAACCACAATCTGCAAAACCAAAAGTTAGAAAAAAAAAACCATAAATTACCTAGGGCTTACTAAGAGAATGACAAATTTGTAGGTAGTTGTATACCCCCCAATTTCAACTTGCCATTAGGAAGGTGAAACAAGGAATCATGTATACCACTATGAATGGTGATTGCAATGATTGGTGACAAATGCTTATCAAAACTATTCAAGATGAACTTGAAACATCCCAAAAATAATTTGGACAACTAGGAAACCGAGTCACAATTCCAACGCAACAAACAATGTGGAAATTAGAGCTTTATAGCTCAAGTTATGAGTGATTGAATTAATGCATGTATTAAATGACATAAAAGAGTTAGATAATAAAAGTTGAAAAAGTAACCTAAAATTAAGTGACCTAAATAAGAGGATTACCTTTTTGAAAGTGTCATTTTCATTGTTAGCTTTTAATTATGCTTGTGAAGGAGGAAGAAGATGTCAAGGAGGAAATCTATTGAGCCCACACGAGTTGATAACTTGAGATGTGTCACAGAGGATGGGACACCCCTCTAGGAGGTATGCCTTGAATCATGCATATGCCTTTCTTTTCCTATATATAGTAGATTATCATGCCTCATAGACCTGTTTAATCAGTCTAAACTCTCTAAGCCACTTTGTTCCCAGAAAGTTGACCTGTCCCAGAAAAGTTGACATGTACCCAAAAAGTCTACCCATCCCAAAAAGTCAACTTGTCCCTGGAAAATTGACCTATCCCACAAAATCTGACCTGTCCCTGGAAATTTGACTAGTGTCAAAAAAGTTAACTTGTCCCCAAAAATTTGACATGTACCTAGAGTCTAGATTTTTTAGTTTTCTGATATTGTTTGGTTATGATATATGCTTTGTGTTCTGATACTATTTAGTTAGTTTGTGATTGCAAGAACATCCTGTCTTGCAAAATAACTTGGGTGTGAAGGTTATGTCATATGTGAGAAGAGATATTAGAGAGCTTAGTTCCAGAGATCTGGCTCTACTTAGAGATGTGGGCATCCACTGGGCATATCGGTTACCAAGCATGAGATATCATAGTGCTATGTTGGTGGCCATCATGGAGATATGTGATGAGGGTACCTCAACTTTCCATCTTCTTACCAAAGAGATGACCATTACACTAGAAGATGTTTATCATATAATGTGGTTACTTGTCTGTAGGAGGATAGTTATATATGCCACATCATGGTCAGATGCAGAGGTTGACAAAGATATATTGTATTGTTTGGGTCACACTCACCTTGATGAGTGTAATGATTAGATATCCTTGGAGGCTCTCTTGTATATAGCAGAGAACGTTACTTTTTGATGATAATTATTCAAATTATGTATTGTCATTGATGTTTACACAAGTATAGTGATGTTTACATAAATGTATAATCCTATCCAAGC
This sequence comes from Thuja plicata, assembly GCA_018584345.1. Taxonomy (NCBI): domain Eukaryota; kingdom Viridiplantae; phylum Streptophyta; class Pinopsida; order Cupressales; family Cupressaceae; genus Thuja; species Thuja plicata. The sequence continues at coordinate 994,238 of MU224282.1, forward strand.
ATAGACACTTCATGACAAACACTCTCAGGCATTGTTGAGAGAAGGAACAGATCAATAGTTGACTGTGCAAGAACACTGATGATAGAAAAGGACATCACTCAGATCTTCTGGAGAGAAGCTGTTAGCACTGCTGTCTATATAGTCAAAAAATGGAAGCACTTCCATTTTAGACTTGTTTATCCTTCCAAGTAAGTGGTTTGGGGTCATGAAAAGTGCCTTGAATGGGTTCTTGATCTTGACATGGCTTCCCCTCTATTCTGCCCCTCTTTCCACTCCTGTTTAGCCTGATTTCTGCATTCTAAACTACAGATTGGTGATTCTGGGCTTCAGGGTCAGGGTCAACCTTTTAGGTCTATGTCAACCTTGACCCTGACCTAGGTTAGGGTCAATATCAACCCTGACCTAGGTCAAGGTCAACCTCAACCTTGACCCAGGGTTTAGATCTGAGGTCTCACAATTTTTGGATGTCGGCCTTTGCAAAAAGTATTTCCCACTTTCGGATCGGCCATTTCGGGTTTTGAAGCATTGATTCCTAAATTATATTTAATATAGGTCCTCTCCTAGGGGTAAAGGCTTTAATGGGAATTTAATCCTCCTATGTAGGCCTCCTTAGAAGACTGTGCCCTAATTTCATATAAAAGGGAGCCTTCTCCTCTCATTTTCTCTAAGCATTACGAACGATAACCATCATCAAGAAAACTATCTTCAAGGGTGATTAAAGCAAGCTAAGGAGAAATATTTCAAAGCAAGCATTCATCCATTCAAACATCCATTTTCATGAAGGAGATCCATTGGAGGCCATTGAAGGATTCAAGCTACATAGTGCCCTTTTGGTGATCTCTCCATCCACCTTCTTCCAAGCCTAATCCAAATTCAAGAACCCATTAAAGACTTGGTGTTGGAGATATATAAGCAAGAGATTGAAGACACCCTACCTTTTTGCATTCTACATTTTGAAGCATACTTGTGGATTCAAGGATTCAAATCTGCCACAAGCACTTTTTAAAGCAAGGTGAATTTATGCATTTACTTTGTCCATTTCTGTAATTTCAATTATATGTATTTGAGGTTAATTCCAAAACCAGGGTTTGACCAAGGAAAACCCCTCCCCAACAATAAAAAATCTCCTTTTTCTTGCAGGTACAGGTACAAAACAATAGATTTGAGACCAGATTTGGATACCCTTTTCAGCGAACTTCTGAGATCCGCAAACAGATTTTTTGTTGACACTGTGTAGGTCTGGGTGGAGGTTATTGGGTCAAAGTTGAAATTTGTGGGTCAAGGTCAACCTTTTTCATAAGACAACATAAGAATGGAAAAATATTTTTGGGTTTTGTTTGTCTTTGTGTTCCGGTTCGGGATCAATTGTCAGTTTTTCTAGAAACAGTCTATAGACCTCAAAAAACAACATTCTTTGATCTGCAATATTTCAAGGTTAGTGCATTTCTCCCATTTATTCAATTACTATCATAATCATATCTATACATATAATTAACAGAATTTAAGGTATCCCTCTTGTTAATCTCTTTTCTAAATAGTTGATTCATTTGTGCATTAGCCCTTCCTTTGGGTTGATCAATTTGGATCTTCCATTTGTGCATTTGGGAATAAAAGGGGAACATC
>MU224282.1:1009492-1044899 GCA_018584345.1 Thuja plicata
CCCTCTGTCCTTAGGACAAAGCGAGTTGAACTGGCACCTTAACTTGCCTGCCAACTCCATCAACACTTGGCAGGATATAGAGGACGCCTTCCTGGCTATCTTTCGCGTGCATGTGGACCCAGCCTGGTCCCACAGCTAGTTCATCTCCATACAAAAGGAACCCAATGAACCTCTTGCAGCATTCAATCGTAGGTTCCAGCGTGCCCTGAAGCAGTGCACAGGCCCTTTCATCCCATCTCCATACATGACCATACAGACCTATCTTAATGCGATGGACCCTTTTGTTTCCACTCTCCTTTGGAGAACAATTGCCCCTGGCGACCGAGACACCTTGGCAAAAGTCTACAACCTAGCCCTAGAGCTGTCGCGCGGTCTCAACAAATCCCCAGGCAGGATTGGGCAGAGCACACCTTTCAACATGATCCCCGACGGAACTACGTATGCCGGGGGCTATAACCCCAATCTGGCAATAGGCACCCCTTCAATGGTGATGAATCCTTCGCCACCTCTGATAGACCAGTAGGCGCGATATGTTTACCCCTCCCAGACCCAGATGACACCAGGTCTAGAAGTCTTCCCTTGGAATCAGTCGCAGCAGACACAACAGACTCAGACACAATCGTCCGGAGTGCCATTCTTACAGTCGTCCGGGACTGAAAGATTGCCACCCTCGACTCTGGCTAATCCTACTGTCTTCCTGGGAAGCCATCAACAATCACAGCCATCCCATTGTGACACATACACTCAGTTGACCACCGAGGTTGAATCCCTCCGGCGAATGTTGTCCACTTTGACTATGGACATGGGCAAACTGAAGGCGGGGTCCTACGCACCCCAGAATTCAAATTCCCAGAGGGGGAATATTTTCTCTGGCCAACGAAACAATAGTGTCGGAGATAGAAACTTCAACAATGGGTCTCGTCCCAATCAGCAACAATGGAATAACAACGCAAACACCGGAGGCCCCCCTCCAAACCAAAACACCAACCAAAATGGTGCTGGACTATCACACTTTACGCCTGTCGCAGACTTCCAGCCCATGACCAGCTGGTGTAGATTACATGATACTGGCTCACACAATGAGGTAAATTGTGCCACTCTAGAGAAGGTCATCATGATCTCCCAGCTGGACAGGCAGCAGTCACACGACGTTCCCCCCAGAGCCTCCTGTCCACGAAACAACCCATAGTGCCTTCACCTGTGATACCATCTTCTTCGGAACTTCCGGAGAAGATGAAGAAGAATCTGAATTACAGGGATTCTTTAATGAATCCATTCCGCCTTTCAAGGCCAATGCCTTTACCAACCCGCGGGCTCCATACAACACTTGAAGTTAGGTTGGTAAAGGACCAGCTTACACGCCCACGCCTGCTATCAAAGATACTCCCCCTCCCCAGAATAACGTGACTGATCGACCCGCGCCTCCAAAAGGTCCTATCTCTAACCAAGCAAAAGATCTCACGGAGGAAAATCACCAGTTCCTGGGAGGAAGATTTGACATTATGAAGGTGTTAGAACAGACCACTACCTCCATGACCTTGATGGAGGTTTTGTTGAATTGTCCTGAGCAAAAGAAGTCTCTTCTGAAGCTCTTAGGGAACCCGGAAGCTATCAGCCGCCCACCTAAGACCGTCTCATTCGAAGATGCTAATGCGACTGTCTTCCGCAGAAACAATGAGGATCCTCTCTTCTTACTAGGCCTGAATATACATGGCAAGAACATACACAATTGCCTAGTAGATTCTGGAGCTTTGGGTAATATCATGCCCTTGTCTATTTGTCAGAAGCTCGGATTCCACCCCACCCCGTCTAATGGTGCAGTGATCCAGCTGGATAAGACTGCTGTGAAAATAGTGGGGGAATTGAAGAACGTCTGGATACATCTTATCCAGGACCCCAGGATAGCTAGCATCATTGACATCCAAGTGGTGGACATCCCAGAGACCTATAGGATGTTATTAAGTCAGAATTGGTCTAAGTCCTTGAATGGATACTTTTCAACTGACTTCACCCACTTATGGCTTCCATGGGAGGGAGAATCCAATCAGATCTGGGTTGAAAGCGAACCTCGAATGAAATAGGCCCTTAATGAAGTTGGGAGGGTCAACAAGGTCTTTTTCTCTAAGACTTCCCTGGGGGTGTACAAACCTTTTGAAATTTTGACATTTGATTTCATTTCTAGAGAAGATCCCGCCGTACTACAGAGAGCCCAAGACCTAGAAGAAAAGATGAGAGTTGAAGTCAGCTCTCAAGGCACCACGGCAACCCTTGCCACACCCCTGTCTAGCACTTGGTGCCAAGTGCACTACCAAAAACATTCAGAGCTCGATTGTGGACCATGTCTTTCGGTCGCCAACCGACACCTTGATACCCTCCGGAACAGGCAACATGTAACTGATTCCCCGAGACCCAGTACTCCTATGGGATGCGCTTCTTTGGTGCCATCTCCCTGGGAATCCCAAATTCAAAAAAATCTGGAGGAAAATTCTACACTCACGTTGGTAGTCCAGGAGACACCCCCTAAATCCCCTAGCAAGAATCCAAAGACTACTTCGCCCCAGCCCCAAATTACAAACAATGACTTATGGACCCTTAAGTTTGATGGGTCACGATCCACATAGGGCTGTGTGGCCGGCGTAGAATTAATCAACCCATGAGGGAAATCCTTCCTCGCGTCCTATAGGCTGCAGTTTAACTGTACAAACAATGTCACAGAGTACGAGGCCTTGATCCTTGGACTCTTATTCGTATTAAGGAAAGGTATCACCCGCCTCCAGGCTCTGGGTGATTCAGAATTGGTTGTTAAACAAGTTCGGAGTCAATACACATGTCATGACAAAAGGCTGGCCGCATACCACAACCGAGCTTGGAGCCTTATCAAATATTTCGATGCCTTTGGCATTGACCTCATTCCCCGGTGATAGAACTATGTCCCGGATGCCCTCGCCGTTTCTTCCAGCACACTGGAGCCAATGGCTGGCTCACGACTCCAGAGATTTTTAGTTGAGATGGTCCCCACCCCGTCCATCCCAGATAATGTCACCCACTTTCAGGTCTTTGAGGATGATCAACATATCCTAGCCTTCATGGCGAATGTTGGTGTCTTTGAGGATCAGATAGTGGAGGAAAGAGACCATGATGATACTGGGCAGGGTGATGAAGATGATGGGATCATAGCTTTTCCCACTAACACCATCCAGAAGGGGATGGTTGCATTAGAACAAATCTTTGACTTGGACCCTCAGGCCCATGAGAAGGTGTCATCCTCCTCTGAGGGAGGAAAGTTTGAAAAGGTTAACATCGGCCAGCCCGGTGAAGAGAAAATCATCCACATAGGTACCTCTTGTTCCCCTGAGGAAAAAGAGAAGATTCTCGCAGTTCTCTGAGAATACATCAATGTGATTGCCTGGGGTTATGAAGACTTGAAAATGTATGATACATCCATCATGACCCACACTATTCCCCTGAAACCAGACGCTAAGCCCTTTCGGCAAAAGAAAAGACTGGTCAACCCCTTGATAGAGCCTCTGATTCGTCAAGAGGTAGAAAAACTGCTGTCAGCCCGGATAATCTTCCCAATCCAGCATACTACATGGGTTGCCAACTTGGTTCCTATCAGGAAGAAGAATGGTGAGATCCGCCTTTGTGTGGATTTCTAAAATTTTAACAAGGTATCTAAAAAAGATAATCACCCTCTCCCCTCGTTGGATGAGGTGTTGCAGATAGTGAATGGATCTCAGATGATGTCTTTCTTGGATGGATATTTGGGGTACAACTAGGTCATGGTAAAGTATGAGGACAGAGAGAAAACAATGTTTACCATTAAGTGGGGAATGTTTGCGTATAGGAGAATGCCCTTTGGCCTGATCAACGCAGGGGATACATTTCAGAAGGCCATGGACATCACATTCGAGGGCCTTGTGAATCGGTGCATAATCATCTATATGGATGATTTGACCATCTTTTCCCGGGACAGGCATGATCATCCCGCCCATCTCGCTCAGATCTATGAAAGATGTCACCGGTATGGAATATCCCTTAACCCCAAGAAGTGCATATTTGGGGTCACCGAGGGGAAGTTACTCGGGCATATTGTCTCTGAGAAAGGTATATCCATAGACCCTGATAGAGTCAAAGCATTGCTGAATGTACAGATGCCTGGCGGCAAGAAAGAGATGTGATCCTTCTTTGGGAAGATCAATTTTGTGCGATGGTTCATCACAGGATTCGTAGAAATAGTTAAGCCACTCAATGAGATGATGAAGAAAGATACCAAGATTGAGTGGAGTCCTGAAGCAAAGTGGGCGTTCGCCCAGATCAAACAAACAATCACGGAAGAACCGGTCCTGGCTAGTCCAGACTATTCCCTTCCATTTTACATTTACTCTTTTGCTTTACCGCATTCCACTGCGGCAGTGTTGACCCAAAAGGTTGAAGGGGAGGAAAGACCAATAGCTTTCATGAGTTCCCCCTTCAAGAACGCCAAAGTCAGGTATTCATCACTAGAAAAATAGGCCTTCAGTCTAGTTCGCACCGTGAAGAAATTCTGGCATTACATTCTCCGGAGCAAAGTACATGTTATTATTCCAGACCATACCGTCGAATCTCAACTGATGTAGAGTGAATTGGGTGAGAGACGGGGGAAGTGGATGGCCATCCTCCAGGAATATGACTTAGAAATGCAGCCCATGAAGATAGTCCGAGGCCAAGGACTAAGTCAGGCGATGGCAGAAGAGACTCCCCGCATAGAATGTCAGACTTACACAGTGGAGTCCATTACCTAAGACCCGTGGTACACCGATTTGGTATACTTGTTTCTAAACAACAAATGTCTAGAGGGATTGCCTCCCCACAAACGCCGCGCTCTGCGGGTGAAAAGTGCACACTTCATGATCAAAAACTCTGTGCTTTACCGCAGAAACTATGAGGGAGTGTACCTCTGGTGCATCGATAGAGACCAAGCTGTAAGAATAATCGATGAATTCCACAGGCAGTTTGGAACCGGGCATGGCTCAGCTGACGCCACTACCCATCAGATCCTTCAGGCCGTATACTATTGGCCTTGTATCTTCAAGGATGTTTACGCTCATGTCAGGAAATGTCATACTTGCCAAACCGCAGCGCATCGTGAGCGTAACCCAGCGATGCCTTTGCAACCAGTTTACGAGGCCAGACCCTTCACCCAGTGGGCATTCGACTTCATCAGGGAGATCAACCCCAACTCGTCTGCCAACCACTAATACATCCTTACTGCTACTGATTACTGCACTCGATGGTCTGAAGCTATACCTTGTAAAAACAGCATGGTGGACGTAGTTATTAAGTTCTTGGAAGAAAACATCGTCACACGGTTTGGGATGTCCTTTGCTTTGGTATGTGACAACGGTTTGGCGTTTTCCTCAGCACAGTTACTTGAATGGACCAACAATTGGAAGATCACACTGAAGTTCTCCAACAACTATTACCCCCAGGGAAATGGCGTTGCTGAATCAACAAACAAAAATCTACTTGAAGTGATCAAACACCTGTTAGAACAGAATCCCTGGGATTGGCACCAAAAACTGAAATTTGCTCTCTGGGTGGATCCTATTCACATCAAGGCTGCCTTGGGAACATCACCATTCCACCTGGTTTATGGCCAGAACCCTGTATTCCCAGTCAATTTACATATCCTAGTATTACAATTCATGCAGGAATTCAACAACAGGGACAACATCGTGGAGGTTTGGCTCTTGAATCTGGTGCGGATGGAAGAACAATGAGACGCAGCCCTTGAACATTTCGTGTGTCATCAAGCAGTGGTAAAAAGATGGTTTGACAGAAGAGCCCAATATAAGGCTTTTCAGATTTTGGATCTGGTCCTATTGTGGGACAAGGCCCGGAAAAAGAAAAGAAAGCATACCAAGTTCTAGTGGCTCTGGCTCGGACCATACTTGATCTCAGAAACTTGCGGGGCAAACACTTACCGCCTTAACACCCTGACTGGGGAACCTGTCGCATTTCCCGTTAATGGATAGTTTCTCAAACACTATTTCGAGTAGGGTAAGTTCATCCCAAGTTGTATTATATGTAAAGCTTTCCGCTTGTAAATATCTCTTCCAGGTGTCTCGTTGCGAGGTGCCCTGCCTTGTAAATAGCCTTGTCGGCTGTCCTCCAGGATAATCCTCTTTTCCCGTCTTGGTTTTTATTTTCGGTTTTCTTTCGGTCCCGGTGTTTTGTTCCGTCTTGAAGGAATTGGAATGCTTCGCATAACGTTGGCCTCCGGTACAATGTCTACGGCATGGTGAACTTTAGAATCTATCTTTAGCACGGTGGAATCGACCTGGTCTCTGGGGTTGTTTCACGGGTTATGGCGCATTTTAAGCAATCTCCATTGGGTGTTGCCTTCAGGAGCCTGGAAATCAGTGAACACGAATAATACAAGGAACAAGTAATTAGACATATTGAGGGTAGATCGGCTATACTCTTTGATTGACCCAGGTCTGAAACTTCAAAGAATTCTCCCCGGGTCTAGAGTTTTATCCTCTCTTCGAATATCTAAATATAGGTGGGCAGGTGAAAGAAGTACCGCCATTAAAATTAGTTAAGATTAAACTTAATGGTGAAAGAAGTACCGCCTTCCCCACCTGAAAACAAACAAAATAAAAAGAGGAAAAGTGAGATAAAACTCCAGTCTCTGGGGAAAATGAGCGAATTAATGACTGGTTCGATGTGATTAGTACCCCTTCTCTATGCCTCCTAAAGGTCATCGGCTTGATTTCCTTCCAGAGCACACACGACACCACTGATGAAAGACTACAGACTGACTCCTGTATGGTTGGATTCTCTCAGATATGTTGTTCTTTTCCTGTCAGACACTTGGAAGAGCAGCTTGTTGCAACTTTGCTAACCAGAGATTCTTTAGTTCTCAAATGCGCTAAGGCATTTATCCTAGATAGTCACCATTTGTTATGCCCTGCATCCCCGTCCCTACATTTTGTGTGCAAAATGTTGGGTCCCCCTTTTTTGCTTTTATTTTCTTTTGCTTGCGGCCCTGTCTTGTCTTTCTTTCCCTTTTTGTTTTCTTTCTCTGGGGTTTTCTTCCCCAGCGTTGCGTCTTGTTGGTTTTTTTTCCATCTCTAGGACTCCGATCCCGGAGGTTTCCTTTTGTTGAGAACCAGATTCTAGACTCCGGGATTCTTCATCGTGATGTTCTTAGGAATATTACCATGAGGAATCCCCGGGCCTGGAGGCCAGAGGTTTTGCATGTCCGGAGATCGCCGGAAGGGGGTGGATTACTTTTTACCATGGGTATAGATAGGTGTTGTCTATCACTTTCACATTTACCGTGATTAAAACTTTCAAGCACTTAGAGAGAATTAAAGAGCGATTTCAAAGCGATTAACAGAGCATTTGCAGGAGGTTTATGGTAATCAACGTTAACGATTTTCAGCCATTCTCAGGCAGGTGCAAGTGCTTCGTGGTGTGATTCTGACCGATTGAAAATTCAAGCCGTTGCAGAGATCCCGTGGTAACCCTAGTTTTTCCTCTGCCTTCTGCGTTCTCAGGTTGGTGGTCCTATTTTCTAGCACTCTGGCTTTTCTTTGGTTTTGTTCAGTTTTCGTTTGTCTGGCTTAATTTTGTTTCTGTCTCATATGGTTTGTTCTGTTCCTGGTTTTGCCGCTCGTTGGTGGTTCGGCTCTGCCAGAGGGTTGTCCACCCTCTGTGCAGAAGTTGTTTGTCTATAAATAATGTAAATAGTGTAAATAGTGGTCTGTTTGTAAATAGTGTATATATTGTACATACCTGTTTCTGCCTTGTCTGGTTTTCCCGCGGGCGTCGTCCCGTGTTGTATACTTTTGTATATATGTATAATAGTTGTATAAAACCCCTGTATATCTCCTCATTTCTTTATATATACCCCTCAACTCCATGTATATCCTTCCAGGTGGCTTGACAAGCTGGTCGAGTCCACTCTCTGTCTGGTTTTCTACCTCTGAGCTCGCTTCGAGGTAGAAAACTACCTATTTGAAACTCGGCTCTCGGCTGGTTTCAAACAGGCAGTTTTCTCTCTCCTCCATGAAGTCTATCAGAACCTCATTTACGTCCCATGCGCGCAATCAATTCCAGCCAAGTGGCTTTCTCTTTTCGTGCATTCAGACAATTGGCTCCACCGTCATCGCCATCACATGCATTTAATGCCAATGCACATGGCGTCCACGTGGGTTTGACAACTTGCCTTTTCATACATCTTTGCTAACGGTCATTTCTCTGGGCTTTGGGCCTCTTACCACCATCCATCCTGTGTCTTCACCAAAGCGTGATAAAATTTTCCAGACCCGGATGTATGATGAAGATTCTAAGTTCACGATGTGTTTTTCTTTTTGGTTATCTTTGCATAATACTAACTTTTCAGGAAGGCAAACACCATGGTGGTAAAATTCTCCAGACCCCGGAGTAACTATTTTATTTTGATAAAAATATTATGATGACTTCTTTGTCTCGCAGGTTCCCAGAGTTATCTTCCAAACATGTCTGAAGCGTCTGCATCATCTCCTCCCAGAAGCCCAGAATTACCAACCACAACAGAAACCAGGGCAGCAGCAAAGTCAAAAATGGAGAAAGCCCTGGAAAAGCTTCCCCTCACCATGAAGTATGTACAGGATAATGCCATTGTGGGATCAAAAATTGAGTCCAAGGTAAAACTAATGACCGACGCCAATGTCAGAACTTGGGCAGAAATGCAGGCCCTGGTAAAGATAATGCACATCCAGCGACAGGTTGGAGACAAACTTGCAATTAACGTCGGGGGTTCTGGAATCCTCCGAGCGGCTTGCTTCCCCTGCTCCGTGCAATCTCTCAAGCTTATCTTAACACTGGCTGCCAACTACAACTCTTCTATCTGGGTCGTTAGGCTCACAGCTGCGGAACCCATGGGATACCCCACACCAGTGGTGTCCCTCGACCCAGTCACATTCCAGGAAGGCCTGGGTATCCCACAATTTGATAAGGTCGCGGTGGTCACAAGAAATGACGCCTTGAAACATTTTACACAACTGGAGGATGCTGCCTGGGTGTACATGAATACCAACTGGCTTAAGGCCCCAAAGAGAGACCCAAAAAGGATGAAGATAGAAATTCCCCGCTCTGAATTCAAGGAGAGCATCTAGATGGGGATGATAGCATTAGCCCGGGTATTTGGATAGCCCTCCACCTAGGAGTTTTCCAAATGGATGTACTATTTCCTGCTTGGCATCTCCACCAAGGGAGGATTCTTCGACTGGGCAACAATAATCTCCAATCATGTCGACTCCCAGTTCCAGCAGTTGAACCAGAAGAAGAGGTTCTACATATCTTCTTATGTTTTCTGGGCCCTGGCCCAGCAGAGGCCCCACTCCAATGGCCTACTTACAGACGGCGTGCTTGGGATTGGCCTGGGACAAAAAACACCTTGGGACCATTTCCCACAGATTCAATAGGAGGCCAGCTTCCCCAGTTTCTGGCTGGTAAATGATTCATTCGTTTACTACCACCTGCTCACACCTGCCCGGGATGTTGGATACCGCCTATCTACTGAGGCGATAAAGTTAGTTAGTAGTTATGGGCACTACTATATCCAATTCCAGTAGCATACATACATTAGGGTCGCCAGCTTCTTCAGAAAACCCTACTTGTTGCCCAAGCATTGTGGGGACAAGATCGTGCTGCTGGAATATTGCTGGCAAATGATGGAGTTGCATGCCTTCTTTACACTCAAGAAGGTCCCCAACGTCCCATTCCCGGTCACCTATGTGAACTACACCTGTAGTCTGGCCACCGTAAAAGAGGCAGATAATGAGCTGAAAAGTTATAACTTACAAGAATTTTATCTGGCTCAGAGAAATTTTGATCCGCATGGCAAAATTGCAATGACAATGCCCCGGGCTTCAGAGCCCCATCATATACACATGGAAGACTTCTGGGCTAATTTCAAGGATGATGTGGATGTGTGGAGAAGGCACTATGATAGAATGACAGCCGGAATGATGTAGGAACTGAAGCTCCAGAGATTTCCTCTGGGCTTCTCTGACGCCGCCCCCACCATAGATCTATAGTATAAAGAAAAGGGGATCGATAAAATGGCACTGCCAGCAATGAATTGGGCCGCCCAGGAGGGGCCAATGATTGAGGACTTCGCTCAGGAGGTGATCGAGCGAAGTCATGTCTATTTCAAAAAGCTGTGCCCTGGGAGTATGCATCAAGCTCCCCGACCGGCGCCAAAATTAGCACCACAGCCGGTACCAAGATTGACCCCAGGGGCCAGGACTTCTTTGCAGGGCGCAGACAAAGGAAAGAAAATAGCTACAACCCCCTCTGCGCAAGAAGTCCCTATACAAGAACAGAACAAGAAATTTGTGGCAGCCTCCCAGCAAATGAGGGAGCAGTTAATAATGAGGCTTTCCACTCCCCTGCTCATGGCCGGACCAATTCGTCCTTCTTCCTCCCCGTCGCTGGCAGGCCTAATGGTGAAGGCAACGGGGGTGGATCCCATAGAAATGGCAGCAATAAGAGATGTGGGGCCACCTTTGGTTACCCGGAGGAAGAGAAAGCACATCATGTAGCCTAAGGCAGAACCGGCGTCGGAGGTATCTCTCCCCCAAGAAATAGAGATCCTTTCTTCTAGTTCCCAGAAAATGGAGAAAGAAACAGAGCCTGCAGAGGTCCCGGCCAGTCCCCCTCAAGAAGAAGAATTTGATGTATTTGTGGCTGATGAGTTCAACAACTTGCAGGGGGATGATACACAAGCAGAGGCAGCGGTCCCAGGGGAGGGACAAGAGGCTGCAGAGCTAGAGGATGTGGAACAAGAGTCTGCACAAGAACAGCAGGCAGAAGAAAAGGAGCCAGGACCGGAGATTATCTCCGGGGCTCAAGAGATTCAAGGTCTGGGAGTTGACCAACTAAAGCTAGGCGAACAAATGGCATCTGCTGGGGGAACCAGACCTCCAGGAATAATTGTAAACCCAGCCGCCATGTTCCAAGGGCCACTCCCAGGAGCAACCTTCGGGCAGGTTATCACAGCGGCCCAAACTCTAAATCTTGGCCCGATACCTCCCCTACTACCAACAAAAGAGGAAGCCCTGGCAGAAGAAGAACAAGAGGAAGAAGAGCAGCTTGAAGAAGAAATCCCCAAGGAAGCCTACCAGGGTCCAGATCCGACGATTGACATACAGGACCAGACTGAGGAGATGTAAGTTGAAAAGAATGTTGCTGCAAAAGAGGTTGGGTCAGAGATAGAAGCGGATGAGGTCCGCCTCACTAAGGAGCAACAGCCACAGGACACCGGGAGGGAATCAGGAGAAAAAATTCTGGCAGGAAGGCCACCTCCCCCACCTTAGTGGCTGGTAGAAATTAGAAAGAGAAAAGCTCAGTCTGCTCCACTGATTCCTCTCTCCCTTGCCGAAATGATGGCCCAAGTTCAGGCCCCACCAAAGGCGAAGAAATCCTGGATAGTTCACACTTTGCGAACTGGGCCGGGCGGAGAAACGGTTGCCGTTGTGGCAACACCTCCCCTGGATGCTGATGAAGCAACTGCAGACTCTGCAGATTACAATGTTGCAGAGGTATCCCTGGGCCAAAGAGGAAAGCAAGGTGAGATAGACTTGCTTAAGGAGGCAGCATGGGCAGTGGAGGCCCAATATGAGAAAGGCCCAGAGGTCAAAGCTGAGAAAGAGAAAAATGCAAAACTTATGGGGTTACTTACTGAGCTTGCCAGACCCATCAATGCCGCCCCTCCAGAGACCTCCACATCAGAAGAATTACCGCAGAGTGACATAGACTCCCTACAAGTAATGAAAAAGAAGGCCCAAGTAGTAGACGAATGGGTCGCCCTACAGATAGGAAACACCTGGTGTTTCCTAGCGTCCACTCTCCCAGACTTATACATAGCCCGACAAATTATTCATCAAGCAGAAGCGCATTGAGCAGTTGGAGAGTGACGCCAAAAATTACCAAGCGTGGAAGGTGGAGCTCAAAGAGCTCCTCACCTTGGGAGAAGATATAATTTTCAAATCTGGAATTTTGGGTGAGGAATCATTTGATTTTGTGAGGACTCAACACTCCAGACTTGACCTCACATTGGAGGTAACCAAGCAACTGGTAGAGTCCTTGCAAGAGAAGGTAAACACTGTAAAGTATTCTTCTAATTTATACAAGTCTTATGTAATAAAGGTTTCCGGGGCTGATCCCCTTAGCACGGATATGTATACCCCTGAAGATTCAGTTCTGGGGAGTTTTGATGAAATAATGAAATCCCGGTATCAATCCCTGGAGGGAATAGATGGGGCCCAGATGGAAAAACTAACCAAGATGATACTTAAGGGTCATGACACTGCAAGAATGGCGGATGAATTCAAAGAAAATATTCTGGACTTGGGGGAGCAAGTTGAAGTAGCCAAGCATAGAAGGGCCAGCCTGAAGAATATAGATGAAGCTGGCATTTCCTGCCTTCTTCAGGCCTTCAATGATAATAAGCAACCTTGAGCTTTCTTCGGGAGCAGAGAAACTTGAGTGTTAAGTATTGTTTATTCTTTTGGGGACGTAAGTTCCCGATTCTCGGAGTCCCGGATCTAAAATTTTGTATTCTTTAAAGTGATTCATGTCCCGGTCCCCGAGGCCGACCAATCACTTTCAGAGGTGGTTAATAAAGACTGTTAGAGGGTAGTTGGCCACATCATGGGGCGTCGACTTGGTAGTTGGTTTTCTGACAGGGTGGTCTTCTCGAGGCGCCGTTCAGAGGTACATCTAGAACATTGGAGACAGGGTGCCGCATTTCCCATTTATGAGGCATGTAGGCTCGGTCCTCGAGGGACCTACTTCCTTCCTTTCTCCTTTCTGGTTCTCTTCTCGAGACTTATTCTTCTGATGTATATTCTTATCTTATTTTTCTGACATGACAGACCTATTCCGTCTCCATGTCTTTTATAGGGTGGCGCAGGTAGTACCGGCCCCCGGGTATTGTATTTTATTGAAACATAATGTAAATAGGGTTAGGGTTAGAAAAGAGTTGTATAAATAGGCAAATCGACTCATTTCTAAGGGTCAAAAAAATTGATGATTTTGTTGTCCATAGCAATAGCAAAGTGATTTCTCTTTTCAAGTTGTAGAGCTCAATGCTCCACTATTCTGTTCTCAGTAGTTAGATGCTCCCTGGAGCTGCCATTGTATCACGCACCAGTGCTTGCTGGACTGAATATTAATGAAGAAGGAAGAATTCTTGGCAATTATGTTTTTGGCATTCCTGCTTCTGAGTTAATGGTATTTCATGTTTTAATATTCTTTATGTCTTTTACTCTGGTATGTTAAAGTAGATTAACGACCTCTTTATTCCCGCTACTGATAAACTACTAGCTGATGATTATGTGTTTCTTCGATATTTAGTGTAGTTTACCAGAGCATTATTGATGTTCTGGACATTTCAACATGACTATAGTTAGATGAAATACTTCTAACCCTGCAGGATCTTTTTTTTTTTTTGTTTTATTTGCTAAGTATAGAACGCTCGGGAAAAGCTTACTTTGATCGAATCCCTAGAGAAGATAAGTTGAAGAAACTAGCTATCCCCCTCAAAAATAGTCACCTCTCCCGACCGAGCCCCACAACATCGTGACCCAACACCCAGGTGCTTGAAGGCCCGAAGGATTTATTTCCCCCAGACAACCTTTGCAGGCGGAGTTGGCCGATTTCCCCGGAACCCGGTGACAACTTATGACTGTTGGCGGACCCGGTCAGCAAAACCCCGTCAACAAGTTACTTAAAAATATTTGGAAGTCAATGTTATGTCTTAAAAGATGATAGAAATGGAAAGCTTGACGCCAAAAGTGATGAAGTTATTTTTCTGGGGTATTCTACCAAAAGCAAAGCTTTTAAATGTCTAATCAAGGCTTCTAACAAAATGGTTGAAAGTGTAAATGTGAAGATTGATGAATTTACAGAAAATAATGAACTGGAAAGCACAAAATAATCAGAAGACTACAAAAAGTTTTTATACTGTGAAGAACCCATAACTCTACCCAAGTAACAGTGCTTAAATCCATAACAACAAAATGTTGCAACCGACGGTCAGAATGTTGTTACCAACGGACAGGATAATGATCAAGATAATGTGTAAGGTAATGAAGATCAAGATGATATACAAAGAGTTGTACCTATACTTGCAAGATATGTAAAAAGGAACCATCTGGAGGACCAGATCATAGGAGATAACAAAGATAGTACAAGAACAAGAAGTAAGTCTTTAAACTCAAATTGCTTAATTTGTGAGTTTGAACCAAAATCTATCAATGCTACATGAGATAATGAAGAATGGATAAGTGCTATGAATGATGAGTTTGAATAGATTGAAAAGAACAAGACATGGTCACTTGTGCCAAGACTAGATGACAAGAATGTCATTGATACAAAATGGATATTCAGGAACAAACTAAACGAGAATGGAGAAGTCACAAGGAACAAAGCAAGACTAGTATGCAAGGGGTATGCACAAGAGGAAGGTATCAACTATGGAGAAACCTTTGCACCCATTTCTAGCCTAGAAGGAGTAATAATTCTACTAGCTTATGCTGCATACAAAGGATTCAAAGTATATCAAATGGACGTCAAGTCAGCATTCCTAAATAGAATACTTGAAGAAGAGGTATACATTGAGCAACCAGAACGGTTTGTGGATACGGACAAGAAGAACATGGTATGTAGACTTCACAAAGCCTTATATGGATTGAAACAAGCTCCCAGATCCTGGTATGAACAACTTCATTCCTATCTAATACGTATTGGATTCATGAGGACTAGTGAAAATAGTAATCTTTATTTGAAAGAAGATACTAGTGCTAACACTTTGATTGTTGAAATATTTGTTGATGACATCATATTTGGAGGCAATGATATGTTATGCAAATCATTTTCTGATGAGATGAGAAAATAATTTGAGATGTATATGTTTGGAGAGAACAAGTTCTTTCTTGGTCTATAGATCATTCAACAAAGTGAAGGTATTTTCATTACACAGTCAAAATACATCAACGAAGTCCTGAAAATATTCAATATGGAAGATTCCAAACCTGTTGGAACACCGATGGCTATTGGATGCAGATTAACAAAGGAAGACAAGACAACATAGGTAAATCAGACTCTATACAGATCAATGATAGGAAAACTCATGTATGTTGTACACACTAGACCAGATATTGCACATGCAGTAGGAATTGTTGCTAGATTTTCTGCTAACCCCAGGGAATCACATATAACTGCTATGAAAAGAATTCTAAGATATCTGAAGAATACTGAGGAATTTGGCTTATGGTATAGAAGAGAAGACAAATTTGAACTAAAAGTGTTTATCGACACTGATTGGGCTGGAAATCTTGATGACCGAAAGAGCACAACTGGAGGAGCATTCTTTATGGGTGATAGACTTGTCACATGGATTAGAAAGAAGCAAGGATGCATCTCTTAGTCTACTGTAGAAGCATAATATGTTGCTGTTGCTGCAAACTGCTCAAATATTGCATGGATCAAACAGTTGCTGGAAGGTATGCATATGAAGATCAAAGAATTAGTAATTATTTATTGTGATAACACTAGTGAAATAAATATTTCTAAGAATCCAATCATGCATGCAAAGATGAAACACATTGCCATCAAGTATCATTATTTGAGAGAACAGGTTCAAGAAAAAGAGGTCATACTTGAATATGTGCAATCAAAATAACAATTGGCCGGTATCTTCACCAAGCCACTGCCCAAGGATACATTTCAGTATCTGAGGAAAAGAATATCATTCATGATTGATGCAAGCAAAAAATGAACTTCAAAGCTACATCTATATACATAAAGGTATATATCAGAACCGAGCACCAGAGCAAATTGTTATATTGATGATGGATTAGGTAAATTCAAGGAATATATTATGGATAGAAGTAATTGTTTGATAAAATGTCAGATATTTGTGAAAATATTTGTTTGGCATTAATGTCAAAGGGAGAGAACATATCCATATTATCATCAGAAACTATTCATTATCAGATTACTCCAAACAGGGAGAGATCATATCCATCGGGAGAGATTTTGTATCAAAGTTGCAAACAAAAGACAGAGACATCAAAGAAGAAGAATAGTCAAGAGAGAAATTGACACAGACAAAGGACACAATACATCAGAAGAAGAAATGGAAAAGCTACAAGAATCAAATCTAAGCTTACAGAGAGCTTACCGACGGTCAGACATTTTTATCAGTTATAGAAACAAACTATTTGTTAATTTGATGAATCTCAACAATTTTATTTCATATTGTATTAGAAATAGTATAGTGTGATAATATAGTATGTTTCCATCAATGCCAAAGGGAGAGATTTATGGCATGTAACTGATTGAATGTATGATAATATTAAGTTGAAGATGATGCAAGACATTAAATCAGTTAATGGTTTGTATTGTCATTGATGTCAACTTTATATCATCTATATAGTCATATACATAATGCCAAAGACTTTAGAGAATCAATGGAACAAAGGTTATGCTTTCAGCAATGCATAAAAGTCAAGTATTCACCAAGTGACAGACTACACCGGCGGAGTGCACACCATCGGTAAAGACAGAGATAAAGTCACAGTGATGCCCAATGAGCAGAAGACAGTGTTGCCCGACAAAGAAAAATCACAGGATGCCCAGCGAGCTAAAAATAGTGTTGCCTGATGAGAAAGATCCAATGATTCCTGATAGACGGAGATCCCAAAGCTAACTGAAGTTGCACTGACGGAACTGGCAGTTGTCATCGGTGACGAACTGCAGAATTGACTGACAGAACAAATAAATCAGAAAATGACAAAATATCTAGCTGGCAAAGCTTAAGGATAGACTTAACTGGTTGTTTTATTTTTTTTATTTGACCACGGTTAATTAAGTGATTTAAACATGATTTATACAGTTGGGAAGAAGATAACTACGAGATAAATCAGGAGTTAAAGCTATAAATCAATTTGGATGGATTATTTTTTACGCCAAGAATCAAGAATCAAGAAGCAAGAATTAATTAATATCATGTCTATATAAGAAACAAGCATAACTCATTTGTGTAAGCAATCAGATACATGAGGGAGTGAATTGAAAGAAGATGCTAAAGAGAAACTGATGAAGGTTAAACTTCATGCAGTCTTGATCAATCAAGCTAAGGGAGAGCTAAAGAATTCTGTAGACACTGACACACAGTGAAGCACAGCATCACAAAATAGAAAGAGTTAAGTACAAAGGAATTGAATTGATACATTGATCAGAAAGGTATTGTACGTAAATAGATCTAAATATCTACAATTCAAAGTTGCATTAGAAATAGGTCATTGTGTTTCAGTTTAACCATTGAAGCATTCCGTCTCTTAACAGATCAGGACTTAACCATCTTCTATAATTGAGGTATATCCTAACAAATTACCAAAAAGGTTGACTCATGATAGTAGCATTGGTCTTACCTAAATCCTATTGACATTCTAAGAAGGAGGCTGATTCAAGGATGATAGTAAGATTAGCATAAATCCTATTGATAGTCTAGAGGTTGTTTCAAGGATGGTAGCATAGATGCCAGATACTTAGTGACAATATATGTATAAAAATCCTCTAACAAGGTCACACTTAACCATGTGTTTGTAACCTTTAATAGGGTTGGCTCCTAACAGGGATCACTTCAGAAGAATGAAAATCTGGGGTACCGGTCCCAGTGGTTTTTCCCTTAACAGGGTTTCCACATTAAAATCCATGTGTTATGTGTGTATGGTTTATTACTTTATTGTTTTACATTTCACATATGCATTTCTGGATTGATTGGTATACTCTGCATATTTATTGAGTATTGGTAAATAAGTTTTATTTCCTATCAGTAATCAAGGAGAATAAGGAAAGACAAGGTAAACCGACATATAGTTATTTATTTCAAGCATTTCAAAGGCATACATCTTGTAGGGACTTAATAATCTGACGTGTATTAATTGGTGGATTAAAGTTTAAAAGGATAAATTTTTGAGTCCACTGATTCACCCTCCCCCTCTCAGTTATTACTAACAGTCACACCTAATAGTGTGTTATTATTACCTTTAATAGGGTTGGCTCCTAACAGGGCTCACTGCAGAAGAGTGAAAAACAATCACTAGTTGCAATTGGTGGGTTTTCCCATATTGGGTTTCCACGTTAAATCTTGGTGTTATCTGTGTACATTTCATTTGCTTTCTGGTTTATGTTTCTACAATTAATTAATAAAGGATAACCACAATTAATATCTTAAGATTTTCTATGTTAACCGAGTGACAGTAGGACATCTGTGTTAACCGAGAAACAATGACAATTTTTTTTAAGACATCTAAGGTACTTGGATTCATTTTTGTGGTAACTGATTCACCCCTCCCCTCTCAGTTACTCAACTCATTTCCAACAATTGGTATCAGAGATGCAAGTGCTTATAGGGAAGGTTTCAAGGCCTAAGCTAACAATTAGAGATGTATTACAGAAGGGAGATCTTGAAGCTTAACAAAGACAATTTTGTTGCATGGAAAGATTTGATGAGGCTACATCTATCTACCATTGGAGATACTGGTTTACAATTCTTGGACCATAGGTATGTGGAGCCATCGAGACCTTTGACTATGGATTAGATGATAGACATGAAGTATCATAAAATAATGATGATTGATATAGCCTCTACACTCATTTATTCTGAATTTGATGAAGTCAAGGACTTCCTTACTACCTTTGATATGTGGAACAAACTGCATGATATTCATGGAGGAGATGTCAATGTAAAGAGGTCCAAAGAAGAAAGTCTCCGAGGTCAATTTGATCAGATGAAAATGAAAGAAGGAGAGGACATTACAAAATATAGTGAAAGAATCAAGAAAAGTGTAAGTGCCATCAGAGCTGCTAGTGGAGTAATTGAAGACACAATAGTGGTTAGTAAGGTATTGAGAACTTTACTTCCTATCTATGAAATTAGAGTTTCAGTTATTCAAGAGATGAGATGCAGTAATGGTATAACTCTAGATGGATTGGTTGGAAGACTTACAGCCTTTGAGTTGGATAAATTTGATAATTACTCTCCTAGTCTTAGCAATCTTGAGTTTGCATTCAAAGCTAAATTAAACCTTGGAAAGATGAAAAGAAAAGAGATTGACAGTGACAATGATGATGAATCTGATTATGAAGATCTGGAAATCATTGAAACATTACTTGCAAGGAGAGTTGTAAAAGGAAAAGGATAGTACAAAAGAAGAATACCATTAATTTTCTTTTCATGTGATGAAGCTGGTCACATTGCGCCTAAGTGTCAAAACAAGGAAGACAAAGGTGAGAAAATTTTAACAAGTACAAAGGCAAGAAAGATTCAAAAGCTACAAAAGCTACAAAGACAAAGGTAAGAAATCTTGTTACATTACTAAAGATTCTGATACTGATCAAGATGAAGATGAAATGGTTTATATTGCTATTAAGGATGAGTCAGATAATGAAGATAATGAAAAGATAGCACTATATTCTCATATTAGAAAGAATGACACTTGGATAATTGATAGTGGTTGTTCTCACCACATGACTGGGGATAAAACCAAATTTGAACATCTTGAGCACTATGATGGTGGGAGTGATAGTTTTGGGAATGATGAACCCTGCTATGTGAAAGGTAAAGGTTTTATTTCTTGAACAGAAGGAATCAAATGTGATAATGCTTATTGGGTTGAAGGACTAAGGTGCAATCTACTAAGTGTGGCACAACTAAATAACATTGGTTTCAAGGTAGAATTCATGAATGGTAAGGCCAAGCTCCTAGATGGTAAGGGAAACCTAGTTGGAATTGGAAGACAAACAAAAGGTAATCTATTTTATCTTGATCTCAATGAAAGTTCATGTTTTATTGCACAAGTATAAGAAATCTAGTTATGGCACAAAAGGTTACGTCATGTGAACTTTGATAACCTGGTTAACATAAGCAAGAACAAAAGAGTAAGAGGAATTCCTATTCTGAAGAAACCTGAATTAGCAATATGCAAGCAATGACAAATTGGGAAGATGGGAAAAACTAGCTTCAAGAGAAAGAATTACAACACATAAGAAGTTTTGGAATTGGTACATAATTATTTATGTGGACCAATTGTAACAACAAGTTACACATGTGAGAAGTATTTCATTATATTTGTTGATGATCATTCCAGAATGATGACTGTTATGTTTCTCAAAGAAAAATTAGAAGCCTCTTAGAAATTCAAAAGGTACCTAGCCAGAGTTGAAAAAGAAACAGGAAAGAAACTTAAATGCTTAAGATCTGACAGAGGAGGATAATTCATCTCTAATGAATTCAATGAATTCTGCAATGAAAGGTGAATCAAAAGACAAGTATCTGCCCCAGGCACTCCACGGTAGAATGGTATAGCAGAAAGAAGGAACATATCCATTATGGATTGTGCAAGAACCTTGATTATTGAAAATAACATTTCTACCAAATACTAGAAGGAATCCATCAACACTACAACTCACACCTTGAACCGAGTTCAACTGCAGAAAGGTACTGAGAAGACACCTTTTGAATTATGGTATGGCTATAAACCTAATGTTTGTTATTTCAAAGTATTTGGAAGTAAATGTTACATCTTAAAGGAAGCAAGAAATGGAAAATTTGATGTAGAAGGTGATGAGGGTATATTCCTAGGATACTCATGTAAAAGCAAAGCATATAAATGTTTGAATCTTTCTAATCATAAAGTCATAGAAAGTGTGCTTGTAAGGATTGATGAGTCTGCACAAAGAGGTGAAGAATAGAGTAGTAAAGAGCCTCAAGATTACAGAAAATTTGTATATTATGAACCTGATACTATACCTAAGGCACAAGCAACGACGATTAGACAACATCCCTGACAACCATTGAATTCATCTGCACAAACTCAAATAGTCCAACCTAAGTTGCAACCTGTGCAACTTGAGCTACTGGTAGAGGAAACTAAGTCATAGACTAAAGAGACCAAGTAACAGATAGAGGGAATCAAGTCACAGACAGAGGCTTTCGAGTCTCAGATAGAGGCACCCAAGTCTCAGACAGTGGAACCCGAGTATCAGACATGTAGGTGCACTTTCAGTACACCATTTTAAAAACTTTTAAAGTCGCCTCCCATGAGGAATTTTGCTAATGTGTTCCAGAATTTTCTTCTAACGATGTTTCTATGAAGATAAATGGTTTCAAAATGGTTCCAAAGTTTTAGGATGTAGATGCAAGGCCATGTTTGAGATGAAGAGATTTCAAATTTAAAAGGTTGTAATGTTATGCAAAGCCCCTAATCATAAGTTCAAAGTCAGGAAATCAATTTTCTTCAAGCTAAAAATTTCATTGATTAGTAATTGATAAAGACACAGTCATTAAGTAACTAGGTGCTATTGTTTTCTTTGTGGTTAAAAGCTTGGTTATATATCCCAAATGACATTAAGATCGGAACACTTGTCAATTTTCATACAAAATTGGGTCACAAAGAAAGTGTTATCAATATTATCAATCCCTTATCTGATAGAGAGCCGATAGTAATCCAAAGGCCTGCTCAAGCGAGGACTTTCAAATGTAAATTCAATTTTAAAGTGTGATGGTCTGTTTTGCCTACATAGTCCACATCACCGCTAAAGATTTCTATGTGGTCGCATATCACTGTGGTCATCAAGCAATATTTTTATAAAAACAATGTTAAAGTTTGATATGTGGATCGTGGCTATGTTTCTTGATATCAAATTATGGATACCCTAAATTGAAACAATGATGTCATCAAGAATCATATTTTATGTATTGGGTCAGTGAAAGAATGGGCTGTGGAGATGAGTAACAGAGCATTTAGTCTATTTTCTATAATGTCCCAGTGCAATTCTCAATAGAAAAAGTATATGTCATGTTGCCACATATACAAGGGAGATAAGGATGCCACCTCTATGTTTTAATAATATCAGTTTGGGCATGGTCTCAAAATCAGTCTCAAAATCAATACATCAGCGAAAGGATCTTTATAATATGAAAGCTTTGACAGTCCAAATGAAGGAAGCTTATTACAAATTCAATTGCACAGCTAAAAATTGAATCTTATCCACAGCCCCATGCGATGTATTGAAGTTGTTCATGAAGGAAAAGGTTATTTATCCCATCATCACTCTAAATAGACAAGGAACCGAGCACACTCTTACACTGCACACTTTCAAATCAAATACAAAGTCAAATCAAAGAGATTTTAAAGTTGAAGATAGCAATCCAAAATGAAATTCAAGGCATCGCATCCAAATTTGGGAATCTCAACCAAGGAAAAGAAGAGTTCATGTTTGATAGTTTATTTACCAAGTGTAGCTATTTTTAGAATGTCCAAATCTCACCTACATCAAGTGAAGAGGAAAATTGAAAAACTACTGTGCTTTTCGACCTACATTTGGGATTTTCCGCAACAAAGGAGCTCATTTGCGATTTTCCACCAATGCACAAATAGGTCTAATTGCAATTGGAGATTGAGGAATTTAATCCAAATAATGAAGGAATCACACAAATTGACTGATCCAAAACAAAAAAAGGTTGATTAAAAGATATCCTGACAGTTTGCAGAAAATGAAGAAAGAGGTGCACCATTCGCAGTTGATTTGGGATTTTCTGCTGGGAGCCATCGGTTTGAGATTTGCCACATTTTGAAAATGACAATTCCGCTAAGGCAAATTATCAAGTGATGGTGTCATCCTCTTCCAAAATCATAATGAGAATGCACAGGAACACAAATATTTATCAGAAATAGGGAGACTAAACAGGGGAAGTAATCTACAAGTGAAGATGAGCTCGATGACAGAGAGGAGGCTTTGTTTCCCAATTGCTCAACAAATGAATCACACTCTTATTCATTAAGACTGATGTGAAATAGGTAGAGGTTGAGCTGCGGTTCAAATAGAGACAAAACTTTAGTAGGATTGAAATTCAATGTGCATTACATCAACGTAAACAATGGGTGTCAACTATCATATAGTTGAGGGGTGTTCAAGTATCACGAATAGGTATGTTGTGGTCACTATGCACAATGCAATCAAATTCAAAACCATATTCCAAGCACAAAGCCTGATCACTCTCAATTCTTGCGAGCATCATGATGGCCAAAAGTGACATTAATAACACTGTGGCTATAAAGATACAAATGTCTATGCACACAGTGAGTGATAACAAAGAAAATAACTTTAGAAATTCAGAGACCGAGATAGAGGAATACAGTGAATGAGGTGTTTGAATGTAATGGAGAGGAAACAGAGTAAGCAAGCCAAACAGGGAATTCGACATTCATGTTCTTGACAGAAGATTTACCTTTCATGTTTCAATCGATAAAGAGACGAGCCCAATGTAAGATTTCAAAATATCATCGCATTCAAAATGATTGTGAACATAAATGGATGTATGTGCCTGAACCATGAAAAAGGATTGATTAGAAACAAATTCTATGTTTCTTAACCCAATATGAATTGAATAGAGCCAAGCTCGGTATATGACACAGACTATGGCGGTATGATATGGGCACTCGTAAGAATGAAGAAATGCCATAGTTTCAAACATGGAGAGGCACCAATCCCATTCAAAACCCATGATGGTGTGATGCGTTTAGAAATGGACTTTTGATTGCTTCGCGGTATCACATAGAATACAGAGTTGTCAGGTTTGGAGGTGGGATAAAATTATATATATGCATGTCCTGTTATGTATGGGAAAGAGGATGTTGCGGTACATTTCAAATGTAATTTTGAATGAATCAATACAGAATGATATGAATAAGCTAATGAGTCATCAAATTTCTGTTGATGATAAACAAAGTTGAAGATAAAGGTTGAGTGTCAAAGGGCCCTATGACAGGTGTCAAGTGGATTTTTACATATCATTGCAGATGGAAATTCTCTTTACACATGCACCCTATCATCCCAAAAATTGCAGATTGCCCTGGTAGACACATGTAAGTCATTAGATAAAATGTCGACACTAATCAAGTTAAAGTGACTCTTATTGAACCCAATGGGTTGATTTAAAGCCATATTGCGGTTACTTGAGTGAAGGTGGAGACATTCAAATCACATGAAGATATATAAGATAGATGGTAAATCTATTCTCAAAGGGGGATCTCATTACCATACAATGTAAGAGAATATGAAAAGGCATCAAATCCAAGTGTCCAAGAAATAAGAGTCAGTTATAGAACCAAAAAGGTAGTTACATAACTGATGGGTCTTGAGGAATTATTAGAAAAATCTATTTATTGTAAACTCTTAGGCGGAGAATGGGGTTCTTCTTTTCTACAAAAGTAAGAGTGCTGGAGTAGGGAGAAGATGACATTTCAGTCTTGCATTTCATTTTATGCATTTGAGATATTTGTTCTAGTTTTGTAATAGATTTGGGAATAAGCTATAAGCAAGTAAAATCTGAGTAGTCTTATTTTTTTTATTTAAAACAAAGAAGATTTTTGCTTCGAACTAGAGAGTTTGGGTATTATTCTCTAAATATTCAATGAGAGCATTGTTGTATTCAGTTTTGGACATTATCTTGCATCTTGTGTCAAATGATGAATGTTATGTAGATGAGAGCATTTGCATGCATTCCTATTGCAACAATATGAATATTAAATCTTCATTCCTTCATTGCATTCGCATAATTAGCATTCATAGTTGCATTACCAATGTCAGGGAGTCATAAGATATATGGATTTCTAGGGTTGGCTAGGTTTAGGAATGGAATTTACTGCCTGAGTTAGTTTTG
Organism: Thuja plicata; assembly: GCA_018584345.1. Lineage (NCBI taxonomy): Eukaryota > Viridiplantae > Streptophyta > Pinopsida > Cupressales > Cupressaceae > Thuja > Thuja plicata. Next base: position 1,034,268 of record MU224282.1, read on the forward strand.
TCTAGGGTTGGCTTGGTTTTCCTCTTCTGTTCTCAGGTTAAGAACGTACCCAGATAGTTTAGGAATAAATCAAATTCATTGAATGTTATTTATAAGGGAGTTGTACCTTTCAATTCAGAGGAAATCTATCGACCTAATGATAGATTATCCAACTGCTAGTAGATGATTGTCTCTTACAAATTTGGGCATTTGGGAGTTTATTAAAAAAGAACAATCTATTTACCAACAAGACAGAAGAACAAAACATAACCTTTAAGCATGGTGAACCAAGTGGAACAAGCCCAAGAGCAAGAAGGAAGGATCCTGTACTTGCAAAATATGTCAGAAGGCATCATGCACCAGAACAAATAATTGGAGATCAAACGGAAGGTGTAATGACAAGGAACAAAATTAAAGGTACATGTTTGCTTAGTGAAATTTAACCTAGAACTATTAAAGGTGCATTGAATGCTAAAAGATGGATCAAAGCAATGAATGCAAAAATTGAGCAGATAGAAAAGAACAAAACTTGGACTCTTGTACCTAGACCAAAAGATAAGAATGTGATTGGTACTAAGTGGGTTTTCAAAAATAAGATGATTGAGAAAGGAGAAGTTTCCAAAAAAAGGCAAGATTAGTGTGTAAAGGATATGCTCAAGAAGAGGGTATTGATTATGGAGAAACTTTTGCTCCTGTTGCAAGACTTGAAGGATTTAGAACTCTTCTCTCATATGTCGCACACAAAGGATACAAGGTATATCAAATGGATGTAAAATTTGCATTCTTGAAGAGAAAGTCTATATTGAGCAACCTAAAGGTTTAGTAGATCCTAACAAAAGGAATATGGTTTGCAAATTACACAAAGCATTTTATGGACTGAAGCAAGCTCCTAGAGCTTGGTATGAAAGACTGCATGGTTACTTGATAAGCATTGGATTTCAGAGAACTAATGAAAATAGTAGCTTGTATATCAAAGAAGGACCTCAGAACAAGATACTATTAGCAGAAATATTTGTTGATGCTATATTGTTTACTGGAGATGATGACTTATGCAAAGCATTCTCCAAAGCTATGAGTAAGGAATTTGAAATGTCTATGTTTGGTGAAATAAAATTCTTTCTTGGATTACAATTTTATCAGATGAAGGATGGTATATGCATTACTCTTTCTAAATACATCAAAGAGATACTAGATAAATTTGGGATCGAAGACTCCAGACCAGTTGGAACACCTATGCCTACTGGACATAAGTTATCTAAGCATGATGATTAAAAGGAAGTAAATCAAACTATGTACAGATCCATGATTGGTAAACTTTAATATGATGTTCACACCAGACCTAATATTGCATTAGCAATTGGTATTGTTGCAAGGTTTTCAACTAATCCTAGAGATAATCATTTGATGGCTATCAAAAGGATTCTAAGATATCTTAAGGGTACTAAAGATTATAGATTATGGTATAAAAAAGGAGGAAGTTTTATTTGAAGACTTTTCTTGATGTTGATTGGGTTGGAAGTGTTGATGACAGAAAGAGCACAAGTGGTGGAGCATTTTATCTTGGAAAGAGGTTAGTCTGTCTGACAAGAAATAAACAAAACTGCATTTCTCAGTCAAGGACAGAAGTATCTTATGTTGTTGCAACAGTAAATTTTTCAAATATCATATGGTTCAAATAGCTATTGTCAAGTATGAAGGTGGAAATCACAGAACCAATTATTATCTACTGTGACAACACCAGTGCTATAAAAATTTAAAAGAACCTTGTGATGCATACTAAGACTAAACATATTGCAATAAAGTATCATTTATTGAGACAATTGGTTCAGGACAAGGAAGTAAGATTGGAATATGTGAATACTAAAGAACAAATTGTAGACATATTCACAAAACCATTACCTAAGGATGCATTTTTTTATCTTAGAGGAAAGCTAGGGGTAATTCCCCTAACTGAGGCTCACGAAAACATAGTTTAGTGATGCATTAAATGAGCTACAAAACAAACTTAACATGTTGATGCAGATATCTAGAGCTTATTTCATATGAATCAGTACAAACATGTACATTACAACTTCATTCGATATGTCAGTTGGTGTATTTGGCATTGGTTTTCAAAGAGGGAGAAATTACTGTATGTCATAAATATTACTGATGGAGAGATTGATTACAAAGGGAGAAATTTTATCAAAAACATAGATTAATGTAAGAGGGAGACATCTATATATTTTGAAGATAGAGAGAGTTTTTGGATGAGTGTTAGTAATAACTGAGAGTGGGGGTGAATTAGTGGCCTCAAAAATTAATCCTTAAATCAACCCTTTAAAACATATTACCACTTTTAAGCCTCTAGTTATATTTATTCCTATAAGATGAATGCCTTGAAATACTTATATCAAATTACTACTTGTTGGAAGCTTTGTAAAACCTTCTTCTGTATGTTTACCGATAGGCAGTCTTTCTATTTACCAAAACACAGTAAATAACTAGTGTATATCGATCAATCCAGATTTACTTAAGTGAAATGCAAAACAATAAAGTAACGACTCATAGACACATTAACACATGGATTTCTAATGTGGAAACCCTGTTAAGGGAAAAACCGCTGGGACCGGTACCCCAAATTTTCACTATTCTGAAGTGAGCTCGATTAAGAGCCAACCCTGTTAAAGGTTACAAACACACTGTTAGGTGTGACCTTGTTAGAGGATTTAAAAGATAGTTTGTCACTTAGTATCTAGCATCTAATGCTACCATCCTTGTTCAAACACTCACTTGGCCTGTCACTTCAATGGTTAAACTGAAACAATAAATTGATATGTTCACATATACAACTTGAATTGCATATTTTTAGATCTATTGTAAGTGCATTACCTTTCTGATCAATATTATCAATTCAATACATTTGCTCCACACTATTCTGCTCTGTGATGTTGTATCTTTGTTTGTCAGTGTCTGCAGAATGTAACTCTTTCCTTATCTTGATTGATCAAGTCTGAATGAAGAATTTCTTCTCCTTCAGAATCTCTTTAGCATCTATTCTCTTGTCACTCCCCTTCAACACCTTCCTAATGAATTAGGTTGTCTCTTTATAGACATAATTTCACCGTTTATTGGCTTTCTTGATCTTAGTGTGATCCATAATTATCGCCAATTAAATTTAAAGTAAAACTCTAGTTTTATCTCGTAGAGATATTCTTGCCAACTAGACAAAGTAGCTTTAAATCCTTTACTTGTCGTCGGCTTTATCTTGTTGATTAAAACATTGATAAGTGTCAGTTAAGCCTATTTTTAGCTCTTGATAGCTAAGCATTTTGTTATTTCTAAACTCTTTGTTATGTCGGTCAATACTTCAGTTAGTCATCAGTGATAACTAACTATTCTATCGGTGTGACTTTAGTTGTCTTCGGGATCTCCATTCTTGTCTTTTCCATTGGGCAACACTGTAATTCTATTCGTCGGGTTACACTATGCTTTTCTCATTGGGCAACACTGTGACTTTGCTCATTGGTAATGTTGTGCATTTGTTTGTCGGGTAACACTGTGACTTTTCTCTTTTACTCTATCTACCAGTGTGCACTCCGTCGGTGTATACAATCACTTTGTGAATACTTGACTTATATACATTACTGATAGCATAGCCTTTGATTCATCAATTATTTGAATTCTTTAGTAGTATGTCCATGACCATATAGATTATATGAAGTTGACATCAATGACAATACAATACATTAACTGATTTAATGCCTTGCATGATCATCAAGTTAACATCTTCAAACATTCAATCAGTTATAGCTCATCAATCTATCACTTTGGCATTGATGGAAACACACTACATTATTACACAATATTATCACTAATAAAATATAAAATATAACAGTTGAAGTTCATCAAACTACCAATCTTATGTACTATAACCGATACAAATATCTGGTCCTCGATAAGCTTCTCATATCTTAGATTTGATTCTTGCAGCTCTCTCTGTCTTCAATCCCTTCACTGGATAGATGTAGAATATTTCTTCTTCTAATGTGATGTGTTCTTCTTCTATGTCAAACTCTCTCTCTTTGACTGTTCTCTTTTCTTTTGATGTCTCTTTTCTCTCTTTTTCAGCAATCTCTCCCTTTGTATGTACTCTCCCTTTCTGATTACTTCTCTCCCTTTGGATAATGTGATGGATATAATCTCTCTTGATAATCTCTCCCATGGATATAATCTTTCCCTGATGTGATAATGGATTATAATCTTTCCCTGATTTGATAATGGATATAATCTCTCCCTTTTACAGCAATGCCAAACAAATATTTTGATAGTAATGCCAAACAAATCCTTTCTATCCATAATATAATCCTTGAATTTTCCAATCCATCAGTAATACAATAACTTTGGTGCTTAGAGTAGATAAATACCTTGCTGTGTATAGATTTATCTTTGAAGTCCATCTCTTTGCTTTCATCAACATGAATGATATTCTCATAATATGTAGGCTGATGCAGCCTTCTAGCCATTTTACTGACCAGTAGACAAGGGTCTGAACCCTAGTCTCTTTCTCAGGTACTCAAATGCATCCTTGGGTAGTGGCTTGGTGAAGATATCAGCTAATTGTTCTTTTGATTGCACATACTCAAGTATCACCTCCTTTTCTTGAACTTGTTCTCTCAAATAATGATACTTGATAGCAATATGCTTTGTCTTGGCATGCATGAATGGATTCTTGGAAATTTTTAATGCACTTGTATTATCACAATAGATAATAAATGGTTCAAGAATTTTCATATGCATACCTTTCAGTAACTGTTTGATCCATGCAATATTTGAGCAGTTTGCAGCAGCAACAACATACTCTACTTCTACAGTAGACTGAGAGATGCATCCTTGCTTGTTGCTAATCCATGTGACAAGTTTGTCACCCATAAACAATTCTCCTCCAGTTGAGCTCTTCCATTAATATATATTTCCAGCCCAATCAATGTCGCTAAAGACCTTAAGTTCAAATTTGCCTTCTCTTCTATACCATAAGCCATATTCCTCAGTATTCTTTAGATATATTAGGATTATTTTCATAGTAGCCATATGTGATTCCCTTGGATTAACAGAAAAATCTTGTAACTACTCCTACTGCATGTGTGATATCTGGTCTAGTATGTACAACATACATGAGTTTTCCAATCATTGATCTATATAAAGTCTGATTTACCTCTAATGAATTGTCTTCCTTTGTCAGCTTACATCCAATTTATATCTGTGTTCCAACTACCTTGGAATCTTCCATCTTGAATATTTTTAGCACTTCCTTGATGTATTTGGATTGTGTAATGAAAATACCTTCATCTTGTTGCATGATCTGTAGACCAAGAAAGAACTTGATTTCTCCAAACATAGACATCTTAAACTCTTTGCTCATTTCATTTGCAAATGATTTGCATAGCATATCATTTCCTCCAAATATGATATCATCAACAAATATCTTAGCAACCAAAATGTTAGCATCGGTATCTTCCTTCAAATAAAGATTACTGTTTTCACTAGTTCTTGCAAATCCAATACTTCTGAGATAGGAATGAAGTCTTTTATACCAGGCTCGAGGTGCTTATTTCAATCGATACAAGGTTTTTTGTATTCTACATACCATGTCCCTCTTGTGTAGATCAACAAACCCTTATGGTTGTTCAATGTATGCCTCTTCTTCAAGTATTCCATTTAGGAATGTAGACTTGACATCCATTTGGTATACCTTGAATCCTTTACATAAAACATAATCAAGTAATATTCTTACTCCTTATAGCCTAGCATCAGGTGCAAAGGTCTCTCCATATTCAATCCCTTATTCTTGTGAATACCCCTTGCATACTAGTCTTTCTTTGTTTCTGGTGACTTCTCCATTCTCATTCAGTTTATTCCTAAATATCCATTTTATACTGATGACATTCTTGTCATCTAGTCTCGGTACAAGTGTCCATGTCTTTTTTTTCTCAATCTACTCAATCTCATCATTCATAACACTAATCCATTCATTATTATCAAGTGCTACATTGACAACTTTTGGCTCAAAACCACAAATAAGACATCTTGTGTTTAGAGACTTACTTCTGGTTCTCATACCAGCCTTCTTATCTCCAATGATCTGGTTCTGTGGATGGTTCCTTCTGAAATATCTGGCAAGTATAGGTTTAGTTCTTTGTCTATCATCTTGATCATCATTGTGTCCTTCATTTTTATCTCCAGCGCTTGGCACATCATCTTGAGCAATATCTTGATTATCAGTATTTGCAGCTTGATGCTCGGGTGTAATAATCTATTGCTTGGGAGCTATACATTATTGCTCAGGTAGAGTGTCAGGTTCTTCATTGTAGACAATCCTGTTGTAGCCCTCTAGTTCTTTTGTGCTTTCCTTTTCATTCTTCTCTGCAAATTCATCTATCTTTACATTTTCACTTTCAAAAATTTTGTTAGAGTCTTTATTGAGGCATTTATAAGCCTTTCTCTTGGTGGAATAACCTAGAAAATTTCCTTCATCACTCTTGGAGTCAAGATTTCCATTTCTATCATCTTTTAAGATATAACATTGATTGCCAAGATTTTTGAAGTAACTTACATTGGCTGTGTATCCATACTATAGCTCATAAGGTGTCTTCTTGGTGTCTTTCTTCAATTGTGCTCTGTTCAATGTGTAAATAGCAGTACTGACAGCTTCCCTCCAGAAGATTTGGGTGATGCCTTTCTCTATCATCAGTGTCCTTACACAATCAACTATGGATCTATTTCTTCTTTCAACAATTCCATTTTGTTGTGGTGTTCTCAGTGTAGAGACCTATCTTTTTATTCCATGCTCATTGAAAAAGTCAGCAAATTCATCTGAAATAAATTCCCCTCTTCTATCTGATCTTAAGCATTTCAATTCTTTACCACTTTGTTTTTCTACCATTGCTTTGTACCATTTAAACATTTTGAATGCTTCAGATTTATCTTTTAGAAATATTATTGTCATCATTCTAGAGTAATCATCAACAAAGAGAATAAAATATCTATCACCATAATAACTCTTTGTGCTCATGCACCCACATAGATCAGTATGGAATAATTCTAGAATGACATCAGATGTATGGGTTTTGCTTTTGAAACTAGACTTTGTTATCTTACCTTTATGACAATTTTTGCACATGATATTGTCTGGCTTAATCATCGTCGGTAAGCCTCTTACATTTATCTTTCTACTTATTTTTATCATGTTGTCAAAGTTTACATGACATAATCTTTTGTGTCACAACCATATGTCTTCATTAATTCTAGCCATTAAGCAAGTGGTGTCAGTATCATTCAGATAGAATAAGTTACTGTTTGTCTGCTCACCAGTACCAATCAGACTTCCTGATTTATTGAAGATCTTTGCCTTCTTATTTTCAAATGCTACTCTGTGACTTGGATTATTCAACTGAGAAACACTCAATAGATTATAATTCAATCATTTCACCCAATAAGCATTTTCACATTTTATCAGGTTATTCAACATTATAGTTCCTTTACCTTCAACTGGACAAGGTGTGTCATTACCCATTCTTACTAAACCACCATTATAGTATTCAAAAGTCTCAAACTTTTGTTTTGCACCGGTCATATGGTGTGTACAGCCACTATCTATGATCCAGAAATCATTTTTACTAACTTTAGATATGAGTGCAGTTTCTACATACCTTTCTTCATCATCATCTGAATCATCTTTTACTGCCTCAAATACCATCTCGATGTCTTCATCAGATTTGGTGTCAGTGTCATCATCTTTGCATTTAGCCAGGTAACTAGCCTTCTTTACTTTGTCCTTGTAGTCTTGGGTATATCTTATTTATGATTGTCGGTTGCTTCTGTAATCACCTCTGTCAAACTTATTTTCAGATGACCTATCATGACTTCTGTCATCTTTTCTTCTGTTAGGAAATTTTGCAGCATAGTGTCCAATTTATTTAACATGAAAACAAACAAGTGGCAATTTACCTTTGTATTTACCTTTTCCTCTTTGCATTCTTCTAGCCATAAGTGCTTCAATTTCATCAAGATCTTCTTCTTCACTTTCACTATCACTATCTTTTCTCATAGTGTGTTTATGACTTGATTTACTTATTCTCAAGGAAGATTTGAATGCAGACTCTATGTTTTGTAAGAAAATATAATCAAAGTTGTTCATCTCAAATGAAATCAGTCTTCCAATCAAACCATCTAGAGTAACATTGCTATTTGCTACTGTTCTCATTTCTTGTATGGAAGATACTCTAATAGCATAAGTAGGTAGCAAGGTTCTTAGAATCTTACTTACCATTGTATCCTCATCTAGTACACCTCCAACTCCTCAGATAGCATTGACTACCTCTTTGATTCTTGTGTTGTATTATGTGATGTTTTCACCTTCTTTCATTTTGAGATCATCAAACTTTCCTCTAAGGTTTTCTGCCTTGGCTCTCAAAACATTTTTATCACCACCATGTACAAACTTCAATTTGTCCCATATCTACTTTGCAGTTGTGCATGCTTTGACATCTTAAAATGCAGCATCAGAGAGTGAGGAAGCAAGCTCTATCATCATGCAGTTGTGCTCATGCTTCTTTCTCATTTTTTCAACTTTTGGTGCTCCTATGAGAAACACATATTCAGTATCTATGTATTGAATAACATCATTTCCAATACCATAGAAGTGGAGTCTTATTCTACTTTGCCATGAAGCAAATTTGTCCTTGTTCAACTTGGGCACATCTCATCTATTCATCTTGTGATCTTTAGCTTGAGGTATTAAACACCCTTTCTAAGCACACAAGCTCTGATACCAATTGTTAGTAATAACTGAGAGGGGGGTGAATCAGTGGCCTAAAAAATTAAACCTTAAATCAACCCTTAAAACATATTACCACTTTTAAGCCTCTAGTTATATTTAGTCCTATAAGATGAATGCCTTGAAATACTTATATCAAATTACTACTTGTCAGAATGCTTTGTAAAACCTTCTTCTATATGTTTACCGATAATCATTCTTTCTATTTACCGAAACATAGTAAATAACTAGTGTATACCGATCAATCCAGATTTACTTAAGTGAAATGTAAAACAATAAAGTAATGACTCATAGACACATTAACACATGGATTTTTAATATGGAAACCCTGTTAAGGGAAAAACCACTGGGAATGGTACCCCAAACTTTTACTCTTCTAAAGTGAGCTCGGTTAAGAGCCAACCCTGTTAAAGGTTACAAACACATTGTTAGGTGTGACCTTGTTAAGGTTTTAAAAGATAGTTTGTCACTTAGTATCTGACATCTAATGCTACCATCCTTGATCAAACACTCACTTGGTCTATCAATAGGTATCGGTCATATCCAATGCTACTTTCTATGATCAAACTTTTTGATACTCCTTGGGATATATCTAAATTACAAAAGACTTTTAAGTCCTGCTCAGTTAAGAGACTTGATGCTTTAATTGTTAAACTGAATCAGTAAATTGATCTGTTCACATATACAACTTGAATTGCAGATTTTTAGATCTATTGTAAGTGCATTACCTTTCTGATCAATATTATCAATTCAATACCTTTTCTCCACACGGTTTTTCTCTGTGGTTCTGTATCTTTGTTCGTCGGTGTCTACAGAATTTAGCTCTTTCCTTAGCTTGATTGATCATGTCTGAATGAATGCTTTCTTCTCCTTTAGAATCTCTTTAGCATCTATTCTCTTGTCACTCCCCTTAACCACCTTCGTAATGAATTAGGTTGTCTCTTTATAGACATGATTTTATCATTTCTTAGATTTTTTGATCTTGGCGTGATCCACAAATCTTGCCAATTATATTTAAAGAAAAAATCTAGTTTTATCTCATAGAGATCTTCTTTCCAACTGGACAAAGAAGCTTGAAATCCTTTACTTATCCTTGGCTTTATCATGTCGATTAAAACAATGATAAGTGTCAGTTAAGTCTAGTTTTAGCTCTTGACAGCTAAGCATTTTGTCATTTCTGAACACTCTGTTCTATTGGTCAATACTTCAGTTAGTCATCAGTGGTAACTAACTTTTCCATCGGTGTGACTTTAGTTGTCTTTGGGATCTCCATCCTTGTCTTTTACTTCAGGCAACACTGTAATTTTGTCCGACGGGTTACACTGTGCTTTTCTCATCGGGCAACACTGTGACTTTGCTCGTCGGTAATGTTGTGCATTTGTTCGTCTGGTAACACTGTGACTTTTCTCTTTTACTCTATCCATCAGTGTGCACTGTGTCGGTGCATACAGTCACTTTGTGAATACTTGACTTATATGCATTATTGGTAGCATAGCTTTTGATTCATCGGTTATTTGAATTATTTAGTAGTATGTCCATGACCATACAAATTATATGAAGTTGACATCAATGAAAATACAATACATTAACTAATTTAATGCCTTGCATGATCATCAACTTAACATCTTCAAACATTCAATCAGTTATAGTTCATCAATGAGAATCAGAATGAAGCTAAGGAAATTAATAAAAATTTCACTCTTATGTCTTCTGCTCTATAATTCTTTGTATTATGACATGTTGTGTTGCCATCAATGCCAAAGAGGGAGATTGTTGATGATAATTATTCAATTGTGTATTGTCATTGATGTTTACACAAGTATAGTGATGTTTACACA
>MU224282.1:1044949-1069530 GCA_018584345.1 Thuja plicata
AAATGTCTAATTCTATTCGAGCACAGTCAGTTCATGCCAAACACTCTCGAGCATTGAAGAGGATGATTTTTAGATATAACCGAGTTCACTCAGGCATTACAGTGTTGGTAAGGCGTTGAAGGATTTCAGTGTTAACCAACTTAAACAGTTAGTGTCAGCCGACTAACAATAGTTTATATTTTATGGATAATTGGTTATATGCAGTTGAAAGACATAAGTTTTATTATTTATTTGGAAGGATATTAAGGCCAACTTGACAAGGCTTATCATATATATATATATATATATATATATATATAAGGTCAAGTTTGGACTAAATATTGTGGAAGTGTGTGTAAAAAGATATATGTTTATGATATGAAGACTGAAGGCAAAATTAGATGGGATTCTAATTAAGGACAGAACACATAGAATTGCAATAGAATATCTAATCAAATGAGGATCAATTAATTAATCCAGAACATAGATCTAAATCAGAAAAGACAATTGCTTATCAACACAGGTTAATCCATTGTTACTTTCTAACAATTGTAGCAGTGATCAAAATATCTTAACAGTCTTTTGTAAATCCTCTCACAAGGTTACATTTAAACATTGAAGTGTTAGAAGACCTCTAAAAAGGCCACTCCTTACAGGGTGACTAAATCCTCTAACAGGGTCACACCTAATAGTGTGTTACTGTAACCTTTAACAGGGTTGGCTCCTAATAGGGCTCACTTCAGAAGAGTGAAAAATGACTAGTTGCAATTGGTGGTTTTTCCCATATTGGGTTTCCACATTAAATCTTGGTGTTATCTGTGTACATTTCATTTGCTTTATGGTTTATGTTTCTGCAATTAATTACTAAAGGATAATCACAATTGATATCTTAAGATTTACTATGTTAACTAAGTGACAGTAGGATATCTGTGTTAACCGAGCAACAGTCACAAATTTATTTACGACATCTAAGGGACTTGGATTTTTTTTTGTGGTAACTAATTCACCCCTCCCCTCTTAGTTAGTCAACTCATTTCTAATAGTTCCTATGGTACACAAGGTGATGATATGTACCATTGCACTGATGGTGATCCCTGATTGTAGAGGGACTACCTTTCTTTCTCCTTTGGCACATATAGTATGAAGTATAGAGGATCATTTTATTGTGTACTCATGGGGAGGACTATGCTTTCCCATCTATATTATGAGTTGAGTAAGTTTTTCCACCATTGATAGAAGAGCCTAATTAGCACCTGCACATTGATATAGGTATGGGTGTTTGAGCATATATCTTGTACATGGCTCATTGGATTTTCCATTGAGATACACCCTAAAGATCTACATATGTTTTCTTATCCATTGAGCAGTATATGGTAGTGAGGAAATATTTTGTACTACAGAGTTAACATTGATTGGTTGTAGGTATAGACACTTAAAAATGACCTATTGTTATAACACAAGGACATTACTAACATTCCTCTTCAATTATTAAATAATTTTTATTATTTAATCAATTCGTGTCTTACTACTATATTCTGAATTGAAAATCATCATTTCCCTATAAATTCATAAATAAGTGATTCTAATTAATTAATTAATTATTAAACGTCCGATCAATATTTCATCAATTATTCATATATAAAATAGTTAAATAATTAATGTTATTTAATTATTTACTATGTCATTATATCTAATTAAATAATCATATTATTTAATCAATGATTCCTTCTTATTATTATATTTGTGTAATAATTAAATCAATTTCCTACTTATAATTAAATAGATAATATTTATTTAATTAAACTAATTATTCTTCTAAATAAATAAATAAGTTTAATTATTTATTTATATTCCCCCGTGTGCAAGTAAATGAATTATTTTATTTATTTATTTATTTGTAAATTACTCTCTCACTTCTAACTAATACTAACCCTCAGTTTAACTTATCAATCACCATTCCCGACTAATCAATCTATCCAGTCTTTTATTCCACGTCATCAGTTATGTCTTCAATCAACTCTTCAATCTATCATCTTAACAGATCAAACAAATATGTTGATAGGAAATCAATTGAGTTCAAATCCCACTCACTCTGAGTTTAACTCTTTAATCACGACCAATCAATCTCACCAATCATGGAATCTTGATTGAACCATGAAATTCTTATAAATAGAGAGCTAATTCTCTTAATTTATTAACCACAATTGCTTTGAATTCTTATGCTGGCACATCAAGCACTCATTCTGAGAGCCCACCTTGAATGGAGAAGGAAAAAACCAAGGAAGGACTACATGGTTTGCATATTTGTTATTTAAAATTATTTCATATTGATTAATCATTTATTCTTGTTGTTTATCTCTTTTTATTTCTTGATATTGGTAATACTAACTGCCTAACATATCTCTTTGTGATTGAGATGTTGGTATTACAACTGGTGAGCCCGATGTGAAGCACACAAATTCTAAAATCTGATATTTTTCTATTTTTACAGCTACAGGACACAATGGCGCACTTGCATGGTTACATAGACGCACACACAACATAAATCATTACACTTATAGAAATACAGAGACACACACATGGTTTAGGTGACACACTCAGATATACATAATGATGCACACGGTAAACAAGAATGATGGAGATAAAAGAAACAAACACCACACTCATTGATCAGATGCGACACACTTGTTTGTCTATTTTTACTATTCAGTTATCATTCATTTTTATATTAGGTTATTATATGTTGTGATTTCTCTATTTTTTATTCTGACTACTTATCATTTATTTGATATTTTCACATTCTAGAATATTGACACACTTATTGTTTTGATTGAGATACAATTATTTGTCTGTCTGGGTTTTCTAAATTTTTACATGTGACATAACTGATCAATGCACTTGCAAAACGCTTTCTCCGCACATGAAACATGTTTTTTCCACACATGCAGAATACTTTTTTTGCATATTTAGAATGTTTTTACTGCAGATAATTAACTGGATCACAACACCAACTGTATAGGGTCACCGCATTCACTCTACTAGAAATTCGTAGACAATACTCTGTATTGACGCACTTGTAGAATAAAAAAAACACATTTGACTGTCTTATAAACTTCTTTTTTTTGTCTTTCATTCTTTTTCTCTGTTGTAAAATGATGCATTTTCACTGTTGAAAATAAACAAATGTGAATATGAAAAAATGCAGTGGGCTGCCAAAACACAAAAAAGTTAAAATTCAAGAGCCCATTGAGCAACATAAAAGAGAATGAGAGATTTAAAAAAAGGATGAGCACGGAGATTATAAATTTTTGCGTTTGAATAATAAATCAGGTACAAACAATTTTTACACGCTTATTTGGACTAGGTAAGTAGAATCACTAAGAAATTTAATTTTCATTATGTTAACGCTAGGGCACTCGTAGATTATCAAAACTAATTGCTAGGTTTTGGTACTAATTTTTTTTTTGTATCTTGTGGTGTGGAAGAAGGTTTAGTCTTTTTTAATCTAAAATCAATTCATCCTTCTTTCGGTGCACTTAAAATAAACAATGTATTCCCAAACAAAACCTCACTCATGTTTTGGTGCTTAAAATTGACATTATTTAAAGGAATTGAACAAACAAAAGTACATATATATTTGGTGCAAAAAATTGAACAAGCAAAACTCTCATCTAGTTTAGTGCTTAAAAATGAACCCTTGTGGTTGTATGGATGATTTAGGTTAGCTAACATTTGACTTTTAGTGCTTATTTCAATTAACCTTGTATTTTGGGAGTTTTGTGCGGTTGCACATTCTGTTAGATTAAAAACCTTTTTATTTTCTTAGAGAGACCTTTATGGGGAATACACTTCTTCCTTAGAGGAAAACCTAAAACCAGTAAATCCTTCTGACCAATATGTAAAAGAGATATGGGATAAATTTTAGAATCGTCTCAATCTAACCAAGCTTGGGAGAGGTGTATTGATGGTAGCCTGGATCGGGCCAAGTGCCTAAGTAGCCAACATGGTCAACTAGAGACTTAAGTGTCTCACATGTGTACAAATCGTTGGGTAGATGCCATGGAATTTACTATGACCCTTTTAATTAGAGGCCCACCCGGTTCACCTCTGAATCATTGTATTATTATAGTGCAAGGGGAGGGAAAAATCCACCCCACTAGATCCACATCATACGTGTTCCAAGGTATTGTGTTAGTGAAAGAGATCTTTATTAGCACAATAATAATAGATGGAAAAGGCAAAAACATAGGCACCTATAATCTGGAATTTTATGTTCTAGTACTATGACAATTTCTATGTGAGATGATGGGCATCCAAGCAATGGGCCTATAATATTACAAGTGAAGCCAATTTGACCTTAGATTAGAATGATTGTTTCTATTTTTCATTGTGGTTGAACTTTAGAATTTTATTGAACATACACAATTTTTTTTTTTTGAGTTAGTCCTACAACTAAACTGTGTGTGTGATTATTGTGTTTGAATATCTTCATAAATTGTCCTAAACTAGTTTCCTATATAGAGAAGCAAATAGAATCATCGCACGGGTCCTAAAAATTTCACTTGTCTTTATCTTGAAATTTGGTGATCAACATACCCTTACATATTAGAGGCACACATCTTGAATTTTAGTATCATCCTTGGCTTGGAACCTTTCATTTTCATTTACTTTTTTCATAGTCATCATTTTAGTCCAAAAAACATAGCTTGCATATCCTAAGATTAAGTATTCCAACTTTTAGAGCCATTTGCCAAATTAGAGTGTTCGTTTTATTAGGATATTCTAGTAGTTGTCTTGCATTTTATCTTGACTTCATCAAAATAGAGTTACCGCCTTACCATGGCTTAAGCACCTATCATTCTGGATGGAATTTATCTTAGACATAAATCATTTCCAAAAAAATTCATTTTTTTGTTCTACCTTTTGAAGTCAAGATAGTGTACAAAATCATTCAGGTCTTTCTTTAGAGGGTTTACCTTTGAAGTTTATAGAATCTCTCTTAGGGCGTAGTACATACACCTTAGGCATCTTCTATTCATTCATTTGTAGATTGCATTATCATCCCAAAATCTAAAAAATGAAAAATATTAGAGTCTAGTTGTTGTCATCTTTCATAGGTTGCATTTATCCTCTGCATATGTCATTCACAAGATCCAAAAATAACAAACACAAAATGGAACAAAACACAAAACCCAGGCATGATCCCAATACCAATCTTGATATTCTTGTTCAGAGGACCCTAAGAATGGATCTCAACAATCAAGAGACCATGCAACATCATGATAAAATACAAGTTGGCATCCCTCAATCACCTCCTATACCTCCATCAGAAGATGAGATCTCACTTGAACACATTAGGGATAGATGCAAAACCTAAGAAACTAGTGATCCATATTGGCAACTAACCCAAATACATAATTTCAAATACTTGCACAAAACGGTGCCAAGTTACTTGCTGGATTTGATATAACCACCATAGTAGAGTACATTCTTGTACCATCATCTTAGATTGCTTCTGCAATGCCTCTTCCACTCACTTCCACCCTGCCATCTAGTAACACCACTCAAAGTTCATCCCAAGTAACCTTATCCTCAACTACCCTTGGGGTTCAATACAACAATCTTCTATTTTCCATCTTTCCACCCACATCTAGCACACATATCACCATAACAACACCTTCTGTATTGTCCTTAACCCATCTAGCATGAACTTCCAATATGCCTCCCCAAGGTCAGAACCTTATCAATCTTCAAACAAGAATCCCAACCAACCAAGGACAGCCCCTAATCATTCAAGGGGTACCCCAACTTTTATCTTTTAGCAGTCTTCATCTAGGTGTTCCTTCCGATTCAAGAATCCCCCAGGTCAATCGAGGGGCACCTCAAGAACAGCCTCCCATCAGCCAAAATTATTAGAGGATTCTTTCTACCTTTTTAAAACAATGTGGAGTAAACTGGTCCAACACTTTGCATCATATGACACCACCTCAGTATGTTCCACAACCTTAGTATGTTCCACCACCATATGTAACTCAAACATATATAAACATGGGCTATAGAAATTCATATAGTCAAGCACCATCTTATAATGGTGGGACCACCTTTTTTGATCCTAACTTGATGCCATCTACACTGACACCCACTAAATTCCTTTCTCAGCAGTTCCTAACCCTCCAATAACTGGTAATAAATTTACAAACAAGAGATCCTAAAATGTCTTATAAATCAACTAACCTTAGTTCCTATCCATACAATAGGATGCTACACATGCCACCATTTCCATATAACTTGTAGACATGTAAATTTGATAGGTACAAGGAAAAGGGTAATCCTTGATATCACATACGAGAATTTTTCATGACATGCATAGAAGTTTCATATGATGACACCTACCTGACAAAATTTTATCCATGTAGTTCTTGTGGGTCAACCATGGAGTTATTTTATTGAATTCCTCCTAGGATGTTGTCATGGAATGAACTAGCTAAAAATTTCATATCACATTAATCACACAACATCATCATGGAAATAACATTAATGGATCTTTGTACAACCAAGTAGAAAAGTGGGGAGAACTTTGCCTCATTTCAACAATGTTGGAAAAATGTTGCCTCTGAGGAATCTTTCCACATACCCATGAAAGAAAATATCCATATGCTCATCAAAAATTATAATCTAGACATGATATGTGAACTAAAATCCTAGCATATTTTGTCCTTCAAAGAGCTATCTGAGAAAGGGCTAAAGGTAGAAAGATCCTGCACCTTAAAGGGAACCATTAAGAAAGAGGCTAGTAATTCAGCACCTTATGAAAAATCCAAATAATGGTCCAAGAACAAGAATGTGAAAAATGATAGCATTGTTGATGCTAAGGTAGTGCAACCAGTCATGCACATACAAGCACCACCAAATATCCAAGAAACCTAACCATCACAAACTTTCTAAAGGATTAACAATTTTGACCCAATAGTCCAAGCATTTAACCAATACTTTCAACAAAGTGATGTAAAAAGGAACACCCCTCCACATTGAGACTTTATGCCTCTTGTAGAACCTCTTGAGAAACTATTACAGACTCACTTAGTCACCCTACCTAAAATAAGACATTACGAGGGTCCCAGTAAACCAACATGGTGGATTGATAATAGTTTCTGTGATTATCATAGAGCTAAGGGACACAAAATGACCAATTGTATGCAACTGGAACACATTCTCCAAGACTTCATTAATCACGGTGAAATCAAAGTGATCACCAATGTAGACACAACCAATCAAGACCATAAAATATTATCAAATTCACTAATGGATAATGGAAATGGTAAGGCCTCTACATCAGGAATTAATAATCAGACTAACTTTACAGATACTAAACTAGATCCCAACCTCACCATAAATACCCTTACTATCCAAGGTCTAGACATCAGTTGTGTTGTTTCCACCTGCCACTCAGAAATCACAGTACAAGGGGTCTCGTCAAAGACTATTGTACCAAATAAATAGACCAGTCCATGATCGAGTCAATATTATCTATTAGACCATCTGAAGAATACCGGATAACAAATCTCCATCTATGAACTTATCTACATTTTTCTGAACCATAAAGATATTTTAGACACAACACTACACCAATCATCTGTCTCAAAATACATAGAAGTCGACGAGTTTCAAGCCATGTTTGGATATTTATCCACACCACACCATGTCTCTTTCATAGAAAAATACCTTCTAGTGCATAAACCATCCCACAATGATCCCTTACATCTTGAAAATATTTGTCCACTTACACAAAATTAGATGAGTCTTGATAGATGGAGGAGCGGGTCTAAATATATGTACACTGAAATTAGTAAAAGAACTGGGCTACTCTGATAGTTGTGTAGATGTTACAAAAAAGATCATAATAATAGTTTATGATGATGAGGAGCGTCATTCCAAGGGCATGAATAGCCTCCCAATTAGACTCAGTCCAACAATGCAAGACACTACATTCCAAGTATTGGACCTAGAGCTGAGTTATAACATGCTTGTAGGATGACCATAGATCCAGTCCATGCAAGTCGTACGATCTAATTATCATCAGATTCTAAAGTTTTCTCACGATGGAGTTGAAATCACCATGTATGGTGATAGAAATATTTTTCTTTACTCTACAAATCTTATATAGAGGATTTATTTCTAATTAGGCAGCCAACAATCAGGAGGCATCTACTGTTTTCTCATCTCAAAATATAGGTTCTGCAAACCTTGCTAAATCAACTACAAAATCCACTTTAGAGTTCAAATACAAGTTCAAGAAAATAGATGTGGATAATACACCTATGGAGAATTTTTATGTGTAGCAAGCTACCAATCTCACCCCATTCTTGTAGAAAATCTAGGCAATCTCTTTAGAGGAAGAAACAACTAACAATTGCCAATCTACCAACAATATTTGTAAGATGGGGAGACATATATGAGGATATCATCAAGGATAAATTATCTTCTTGTTTGTATACAAATAAAGAACCCCCTAAAATCAAAATTCCAATACATGAATATGGACGGGGGTTTACCATTGTCCAAAAAATAAGGGTATAATGAATGCTCTATCCTAGGGAAAATGAACAAGGAATTATGGAGCTAATTTCACCTACCCAAAGAACAAAGAATCATAGATTAGGTTAAAAAATAGATATAGAAGTAATCTTAAATATCTCATTACCCATTGATATTAATTCTTATGTTTATAAGGGTGATCTCACAATAGTGTGTCCCACTTTTGGGCATGAAAGAAAATCAGGCATTAATTTATTTTTTCCATTTTAGACCCCTTCACTTGAAGAGGGGTATTTGGGTGAAGAGGGTTAAGGCCTTTGTGAGAACACACTAACTTGTGGGTCTTTGTGCAAATACTTTCCCACCCCCCTCTTTTTGTTCCTTTTCTTGTAACCCTCAATCCTAAAAGAGAAAATGGGACTTAGACTTCGAGATCTTCACCTAACTCACAAACTCTGCATCATCTACAAATTATGGATAGGAAAACTCAACATTAACAAGGCATACAAACCTTATTCTCCTGGAGCTCCAAGAGACTGAGTTGGGTGCACCTACTTCTAAATCTGCACAAATAATAAACTTACACTAATTGACATACTACAAACCAACAAATGTGGATAGTTTTCAAACTTGAAAATCACGGGTGTTCAACATATTACCACCATCATGTACAATCCCATATACACTTTCAATCTCACTAAGAACCAAAATTACACTACTGCTACTTCTAATAACACTAAAGGGAAATGATTAAATTAATTTGATTTGAGATTGCTTCTAAAAATACTCCAGACCCTTGTAGATCAGTGCCTCATCCTAGGCTACATAGTCAGACATAAAACCATAATAGAAAACCTTACAAACAACTAAAGCCAACATAATCCAGATATAAATTCCTTACATTAAAAAACTCATTTGTCTTATCATTAAGTTCTTCTTACAAATCCATTTGTACATTTAGACCTCCAAATATTCACTCAAAGTTTTTAACTCTTCCCTTGGAGGAGACCCAGGAACGTACGTTTCAATAAAAACAAAACACTATAAAGGAAAACATAAATATCCTTAATATTTCAAACTCAAACAAGTTAGGATACAAAACTCAAGATTATAATCGTCTAGAAAAAGAAATTAATCTCTTGAAGAGAACCAATGAACAAACAACTCTATTGCATAGAGTCTACAAAAGATAAACTGAAACAACCAAGTTGAATTCAATCTATATAATCTTAAACTTCTCAAACTAGAGAAAACTTAATAAAAACATTTATAAACTTGTAGAACTACTTGTTTCCTTGTCCATGAAATGAAACTATTACATCCTACACACAACTTAAAACCGAGCACACATTATTTACATAGAGTGGAATATATAGAGGAAAAGAAAGCTCCAAATTTCACTTGCAAGTGATAAGTGTCCTTCTCTGAAATATTTGATATGAAAATGTCTAATCATCCCAACTGGTCTATCCTCTTTCCACTAAAATATTCTGTTTTCTAACACTTGGCAACTTAAATTCAACACTCTCCTTCATTTATTGAACATTTCATCCTCAACTATTCTCACTTTCAACTGAAAAAAAATCTCATTTTCTCCTTTGATATAAACTAAACCGCATTACATCCTTATTTGCACTCCCACTTTAAAGTTGTGACCAAAAGATTTGATTTTTGTTTTAATATCCTCGTCTTTGTTCCCCAATGTGCTTTGATGCTATGTGAAACTTTTTACTACAAAGTGAAAAAAATTTCTCTATTTCAACTTGGTAAAATAGTCTCTCTTTCACAAACCTATCTTCCCACTTTAATTTTCACTAAACTTTTCGTTATTTATTTTTTTACACTGTTAAATTATTTTATGCCCCTTTTACACAAATATTGTGCTTGGTCATCAATTGAATGAGCTTGTTGAAGATCTATACTGCAAACTACCTTTTCCAAGAATTCTCATCTAAGGGAAAGAAAACACAAGTTTTCTAGACATCATTAGTATGTGATTTTTCTTTACATCAATACTACCTTTTTCTTATTTTCATCCCATTCACACAAATTCAACTATTTTGAAACATTCCCTACAAAATATATTTGTGTGTAGCATGCAATATAACTCACAACTATTTCCATGCTTTCATCATTTGGCATACATGTCCTACAATGATTGCATCCCAAATTTATTGATAGTTGACACATATAGGGGGAATAAATGGAAAGGATGGGGAGTTGAATTTTATATCTGTCAACGGTACATGCATTAAAAAATCTCCCCCCAAAATTATTTTGCACAACCTGCAATGATGAGACTCTGAGATCACAATGCATTTGAGGGATATGCCAAAGAGAAAATCTATGCCTAAATTGTGCCTCCACATTGTTTAGACAAGTGCTTGGTGTAGGAGCACCATATCCAAGAAGTTTAAGGTCATGTAATGATCCATTTTTTAGTATAAGGTTGGTTAATCCATGTAATGTGGTCATTAGAGCCACCAACATGTAATCAGATGCATTAAAAATGCCATAATGGTGTAATGGGTTTAGAAGCACAGGTTTTTTTAAGTCGGAAAAAGGTATGAAAGGTCATCACAAGGTCGTTACATGTAAAAATAAGGAAGGTAGTTATCGATAACCAACAGCAGTTGGTCGGTCTCCGGTTAGGTAGTTATAACTGCGTAACTATCTGGATTGCTTATAAAAGCCTGAGGATGGTCAAACAAATAAGGGAGGAAGGATAAGAGGAAGTCAACACTGGATAGTTGGAGGAATTCCTAAAGTTTAATCAGTCACACCTCTAACTATCACCATGGTTGTACAGAAATGGTAAATAGTCACGTGTTTTGATACAACCAAGTTTTGGTTGAAGAATGTAAAAGGAATGGGATTGTATGTTCCCATCGAATACTTTATGTAATGTATCCATAGTATAATTGAATAATTTTTATTTTGTTCAATCATGGGTTTCCTGTAGTTGGAAATTTGTTTTGATCATTTGGTTTGAATGAAATCAGAACTTATTCATAATTTTAGCTTAATGGATTAATCTTTATTTTGAAAATGCTCCTAACAAAGCAAGTTTGTGTTAAATCTGGGAGTTAAGACTTTTTGTAGAACGTTCATAAATGGGTAATTGGCTGAGAAGCATAAATACCAAATTGAAAAGAAAAGGTTATTATCGAACGAACCTGTATATGCCAAGTGACAGTAAATGCCGAGTAAACTAGTTTTGGTTTATGTGTTTGGAATGGATTTTTTGAAGGATTTGTCTTAAGGTGCAGAGTCTTTCATGTAAATCCGCATCTTTAAGGGAAATTAGTGTGTGTTTTAGGGAAAGATAAACCTACCATGGAAACCTCTGTGTCACTTACAACGGTTTCCATGATAAAAATAGTGGTATTATGCGTTATTCTCTGTGGATGCTTGAATGGTTTTACTTCTATTGCATAGTTACACTTACATGTTTGGTTGTATGGAAATTGTTTAAAAGCATAATTAGATTGTGGGTTGAATTGGTTCATTACCTGTTTATACTGATTCACCCCTCCTCTCAGTACCTCTATATACTAACAAGTCCTTGGGAAGGCAATAGAACTCATATAAACTCTATGAAAACCATGATGATCAACTCCTAAAGCTGACAAAAATTCCCACAAGAGATTTTCTAACTTACTGTAAGAGGCCTTAGAAGGATTCCAATGGGAGGAACAATAGACATGGGTGGAAGCCAATAGTTTATAATATATTTGGAATTTATCAGCCAGAGAAATATGCTTGGTAATCTAGTATGCTAGATTCTTCTTAATATTAGCAAGAACAACATTTCACAAATCAACTGCAAAGCCTTGAAAGGAAGAAGGAATTCCCAAGAATCAAAATATTTCCCCATGTTAAATCCACTTGCACCCATTTTGAATAATCTAGGGAGGGGCGAGAAGGAAGGATTCCCAATAACACTAGGTCTTATGCCATTAAAACGATGATCTAGAAGCCAAATAAAAAGTATCTAAGCATTGAAGTGTTGCCTGAATGTTGTACTTAAGTAAAAGAACAATTGAGTGTCACCTTTTAGTCTTTCTCGACTGACTCGACCCAGCTAGACTCAACCCAGTTAGAATCGACTAAGTCTAACACGAATGAGTTCACATAGGCGCCATGCGGCGCCGAATGGAACCTATGTGGCCCAGTCCCTGTCATATTTTAAATACCAATCAAAAACCTCCAAGCCCCTCATTTGCACATTGAGGGGCTACAAGAGTGGGAAAGATGCTCTAGAGGAAATTCGACTGAGTTCTAGGTAGGGGCCGCCAATTTTTTTTTTTTTTGTATAAATATGTAAAAAAATATAATTTATTTTCAGTTAGCATTATAATATATTGTTTTTTATTCATTTTTAAGCAATATATGTTCAATTTATGAACTATTGTTCAAAAGTGTTGCATGTTGAAGAAGTTTTATATGCTTAAATGTTTAAATTTGTATGTAAATGCATGAATTAACATGTTTGAAGTTAAATTTTTTCATTTGAAGAATGTATGTTTGAAGTTAGATGGATAAATAATGTTAATTTAATTTATTTGAAATTATCTTCAATTGTATGTGTGCATGTGTATTATATATATAGACAGTTTTTAATTTATTTAAACATGCTCTTTTTCAACACACACACACACATATTGATTTTCTATAGAATGTACACATGTAAGTGCCCACTTGCAGCGAGAAGATTTTATAGACTATTACATTTGTGCATACACCATCTCTCTATATCATATTGTATACAAGT
This sequence comes from Thuja plicata, assembly GCA_018584345.1. Lineage (NCBI taxonomy): Eukaryota > Viridiplantae > Streptophyta > Pinopsida > Cupressales > Cupressaceae > Thuja > Thuja plicata. The sequence goes on from MU224282.1 coordinate 1,058,238, forward strand.
GCCATGGCTTCTAGTGGTTTAGAGCCTAGCATTCATGATGGTTAGGCCTCACAAACATCCTCGGGCCACCATGGCACCCCACAGAGTTGAGATAGTCGTAGACATCAGACTATCTCTAGGTTGCACAACGCTCTAGCTATGCTAGAGAGGATGTTGCAAAATGTGTTATCCTCCCTAATAGGGAGAAATTGTCATTCAGTCACATCGAGTTGATGAGTGTAATTTAGAAGGCTGAATCATACAATCCATATGATGACATATCTATTGATGCTTTTTACCATAGTGTCTCTACCAATGTCACAGGGAGTGTGGGTTGGAGGACAGTTGATTCCAAGGTTTCTGTGCCTCGGGTTAAGAATATGTTTGGAACCCATTACATAGAGAAGAGGGTGGTTAGAGCATACAAGGTCACGAAAATTATAGATTACTTAGTGGCCCCTTTTATATATCTGAGATGGTTGGCGGCCCATCATATGTGGCTCCAAAAGGATGAGGTACCCCTATATTTTTGCAAACAATTGTTTGCAGAGTTCCATTTGGGTTACGATGTTGATTACATAGATTTACCTCAACATCCTAGTCAAGGTTGGGGGAGATATCAAGATAAGTGTATAGGACCTGATTTACCACAACCCCCTAGTAAGAGAGCATTGGTGGGTCTAAACCTTGTGGTTCTTCCAAAAGGTTTGGAGAGCCACACTAGAGTTGGATAGGCTGTAGCTAAGTATGCGTGTCTAGATATGTTTTCTAGTATTTCCAGTAGCGCGACTTAGGTTGATGAGTTGTCATCTGATCATCTGTGTAGGTACATGCTCAGATCTTGGACGAGTACAAGAATTGATCCTTCTAGTCCATTTTATGATCCTTACATCCAATTTGAGATTCCCACTCCAGATTAGATATCATGATTACCAGAGGATCATATACATGCCATGAGCTCCATTTTAGTGAGTGATCTCCTAACATCTTATTAGATACACTCTATGTTGCATGAGGATCCTGAGAGTGATATTCCTATATTCATTCGAGGAGTGTTTGTGAGATCCTCCACAGACAGCAATCAGGGATAGGGATATGCAGAGGTAGGTACGTCCAAACAAGATGATGTCTAGATACATCCTATAGCTCCACGACAAAGTGTGGATGATCTTACACTGCCTCGACAATATACACCTCCCTTACATCATACGCCTACAATGATGCAAGGAGGGTAAGGAAAACTAGGGCCCAAGGCACTCTGAGCTATCCAAACCAACTTGCAGAATAACTTAGAAGAAATAATACAAAAAGGGAGAGGAAGAAAGGAGAATATTCTTATTATTTCATCAAACATCATACATGTCCAGCTGTAAAGCCTTCCTGGTTTTGGCCATATACATTTAGATCTTTACAAAATAATATTCATACATGCAAGGTCACAGACCTATGATCCAAATCTTCTATCTCTTTTCTACTTCAGAACTGTTGGGCCAAAAAACTCCTCCCAAATCTAAGAACAAAAACTAAATATATACAAGAGAACACAAAAGTGGTTGGCACCAAATATCCTAAAGATCCAACATAGGAAACAAAAAAGACCTAGATTTCGGTCCACACGTGTCCTAATGAGAGAGCCCAACATTAATTACTCTACAAAAATTAAATGCATATGTCATCCAAAAGATCTGACGTCCAAAAACCAACTTGGTGAGAAAGACTACCGAGCATAGAGACCAGTCGATGAAAACCACCTAGCAGCCAAGAACAACCACTGAGACCTTGTCAGTGAAGCCACCAAAACAAGTAACCGAGCCTGAGTGGTGAAACAATAAAGATTCAACTGACCAACAAGATGATGACATGTAATTGATTGAATGTTTGAAGATGTTAAGTTGATGATCATGCAAGACATTAAATCAATTAATGTATTGTATTGTCATTGATGTCAACTTGATATGATCTGTATGGTCATGGAAATACTACCAAAGACTTCAAAGAACCAATGAATCAAAGGCTATGCTATCAGTAATGCATATAAGTCAAGTATTCACTAAGTGACTATATACACTAATGGAGTGCACGCCAACGGTCATAATAAAAGAGCAGAGTCATAGTGTTACCCAATGAGCTAATGCACAATATTACCAATGAGAAAAGTTACAGAGTAACCCTACAGAAACAATTTCAGTGTTGCCTGATGGAAAAGACAAGGATAGAGATCCCAATAAAAACTGAAGTCACAATGATGGAACAATCATTTATCACTGATGATTAATTGAAGTGTTGACCGACATAACAGAGAGTTCAGAAATGATAAAATGCTTAGCTATCAAGAGCTTTAAATAGACTTAACAGATACTTATCATTGTTTTAATCATCTAGATAAAGCCAAAGATAAGTAATTGATTTAAAGCTGATTTGTCTAGTTGGAAAGAAGATCTCTTTGAGATAAAACTGGAGTTTGCTTTAAATCTATTGGCAAGAATTGTGAATCACGCCAAGAATCAAGAAAGCAAAGAAAAGATAAATCATGCCTATATAAGAGACAAACCCAATTCATTAAGAAGAGTGCGTGTGGGGTGAAAAAGAGAAGAGGAAAGATGAAAAAGATATCTGAAGGATAAGAAGTCTTCATACAGTCTTGATCAACAAGCCGAGGAAAGAGCAAGATTCTATAGACACTAACAAATAGTGAGACAACATCACAGAGTAGAACAATGTGGAGCAAAGGTATAGAATTGATTATAATGATCAGAAAGTTAATGGACTTACAATAGATCTAAAAATCTGCAATTGAGTTGTATGTATGAACAGATCATTAGTGTTTCATTTTAACCATTGAAGCATCAAGTCTCTTAACTAAGCAGGACTTAAAAGTCTTTTACAATTGAGATACATCCCAAGGAGTATCAAAAAGTTTGATCATAAAATTAGCATCAGATATGCTCGATACCTATTGACAGGCCAAGTGAGTGTTTGATCAAGGATGGTAGCATTAGATGCCAGATACTAGGTGACAAGCTATCTTTTAAATCCTCTAACAAGGTCACACCTAACAGTGTGTTTGTAACATTTAACAGGGTTGGCTCCTAACAGAGCTCACTTCAAAAGAGTGAAAATTTGGAGTACCGGTCCCAGTGGTTTTTCCCTTAATTAGGTTTCCACGTTAAAATCCATGTGATTTGTGTTTATGTGTCATTAATTTACTGCTTTACATTTCACATATTCAGTTCTGGATTTATCGGTATACTCTGCATATTTATTGTAATTCGGTAAATAGTTTATAGCTTATCGGTAAATCATACAGAACATAGATTTACAAAGAAATTTGATAAGTAGAAAATTAGTATAAGTATTTCAAGGCATTCATCTTGTAGGAAAGAAGATAACTTGAGACATAATTTGTGGTTATAAGTTTTAAGGGTTGATTTAAGGATTAATTTTTGAGGCCACTGATTCACCCCCCTCTCCTCTTAGTTATTACTAACAATTGGTATCAGAGCTTGTGTACTTAGAAGGAAGGTTTCAAGGCCTAAGCTAAAGATCACAAGATGAAAAGATGAGATGTGCCCAAGCTAAACAAAGATAATTTTTCTTCATGGAAGAGAGGAATAAGACTCCACTTATTAGGTATTGGAAATGATGTTACTCAATACTTAGATACTAAATATGTGTTTCCCATAGGAGCACCAACATTTGAACAAATGAGAGAGAAGCATGAGTACAACTGCATGATGATAGAGGTTGCTTCCTCACTGTCCGATGCTGAATTTGAAGATGTCAAAACCTGCAAGACTACAAAGAAGGTGTGGGAAAAATTGATGCTTGTATATGGTGGTGACAAAAAAATTTTGAGAGCCAAGGCATAAAGCCTTAGAGGAAAGTTTGATGATCTCAAAATGAAAGAAGGCAAAAACATCACACAGTACAACACAAGAATCAAAGAGGTAGTCAATGCTATATGAGGAGTTAGAGGTGTACTAGAAGAAGATACAGTGGTAAGTAAAATACTAAGAACCTTACTGCCTACTTATTCTATTAGAGTATCTGCCATTCAAGAAATGAGAGCAGTAGAAAATAGCAATGTTAATCTAGACAGTTTGATTGGAAGACTGATTTCATTTCAGATGAATAATTTGTATAATAGTATCTTACTAAACATAGAGTTTGCATTCAAAACTTCTGTGAGAATAAGTAAATCAAGTCATAAACACGCTATGAGAAAAGATAGTGATAGTGAAAGTGAAGAAAAAGATCTTGATGAAATTGAAGCGCTTATGGCTAGAAGAATGCGGAGAGGCAAAGGTAAATTACCACTTGTTTGTTTTAATTGTAAAGAGATTGGACACTTTGTTGCAAGATGTCCTAACAGAAGAAAAGATGATAGAAGTAATGACAAATCATTTGAAAAGAAGTCTAATAGAGGTGATTACAGAAGCTACCGACAATTAGAAAGAAGAGATTCTTGAGACTACAAAGATAAATGAAGGAAGGCTAGTTACCTAGAAAAATTCAAAGATGATACTGACACCGAATCTGATGAAGACATCAAGATGGAGTTTGTGGCAGTAAAGGATGATTCAGATGATGATGAAGAAAGGTATGTAGAAACTACACTCATATCTAAAGTTAGTAAAAATGATGTCTGGATCATAGATAGTGGCTGTACTCACCATATGACCAGTGATAAGAAAAAGTTTGAGACTTTTGAATATTATATAAAGGTGGTTCAGTAAGAATGGGTTATGACACACCTTGTCCAGATTAAGGTAGAGGAAACGTAATTTTGAATAACCAGATAAAATGTGAAAATTATTATTAGGTAAAATGATTGAATTATAATCTATTGAGTGTTTCTCAGTTGAATAATTCAGGTCACAGAGTAGCATTTGAAAATAAGAAGGCAAACATCTTCAATAAATCAAGAAATCTGATTGGTACCGGTGAGTAGACAAAAGGTAACTTATTCTATCTGAATGATACTGACACCACTTGTTTGATTTCTACAAATGAAGACATATGATTGTGGCACAAAAGATTGTGTCATGTGAACTTTGAAAACATGATAAATATTAGAAAAAAGATAAATGTCTGAGGCTTACTGACGATGACCAAGCCCGACAACATCATGTGTAAGAATTGTCAAAAAGGTAAGATGACAAAGTATAGTTTCAAAAGAAAAACCCATAAATCTGATGCCATTCTAGAATTAGTCTATACTGATTTATGTGGACCTATGAGGACAAAGAGTTATTATGGGGATAGATATTTTATTCTCTTTGTTGATGATTACTCTAGAATGATGATAGTCATGTTTCTAAAAGATAAATTAGAAGCATTTAAGATGTTTAAATGGTATAAATAAATAGTTGAGAAACAAAGTGGTAAAGAATTAAAATGCTTAAGGTCAGATAGAGGAGGGGAATTTATTTCAGATGAATTCACTAACTTTTGTAATGAGCATGGAATCAGAAGACAGGTCTCTGCACCAAGAACACCATAGCAAAATGGAATTGCTTAAAGAAGGAACATATACATAGTTGATTGTGCAAGGACACTAATGATAGAGAAAGGTATCACCCAAATCTTCTAGAGGGAAGCTATTAGTACTGTTGTTTATACATTGAACAAAGTACAATTGAAGAAAGACACCTTATGAGCTTTGGTATGGATACACACCCAATGTGAGTTATTTCAAAAAATTTAGCAGTCAGTGTTATATCTTAAAAGATGATAGAAATGGAAAAATTGAATCCAAGAGTGATGAAGGAATATTTCTAGGGTATTCTACCAAGAGAAAGGCTTATAAATGTCTAAATAAAGCCTCTAACAAAATTGTTGAAAGTGAAAATGTAAAGATAGATGAATTTGCAGAGAAGAATGAAAAGAAAAGCAATAAAGAACCAGAGGACTACAATAGGTTTTATTACAATGAGGAACCTGACACTCTACTTGACCAAAAATGTAGATCTCCTGAGCAATAGATCATTGCACCTAAGCATCAAGCTACAAATACCAGAAATCAGAATATTGCTCAAGATGATGCACAAAGTGACAGAGAACAGAATGAAGAACAAGATGATGATCAAGATGATAGACAAAGATCTGAACCTATACTTTACAGATATGTCAGAATGAACCATCCATAGAACCAGATCATTGGAGACAAGAAGGCTGGTATAAGAACCAGAAGTAAGTCTCTAAATACAAGATCTCTTATTTGTGATTATGAGCCCAAATCTGTCAATGTTGCACCAGATAATGATGAATGAATGAGTGGTATGAATGAGGAGATTGAGCAGATAGAGAAAAACAAGACATAGACACTTGTACTGAGAATGGAGAATTCACCAGAAATAAAGAAAGACTAGTATGCAAGGGGTATGCACAAGAAGAAGGAATTGACTATGGAGAGAAATTTGCACCCATTGCTAGGCTAGAAGGAGTGAGAGTATTACTTGCTTATGCTGCATGTAAAGGATTCAAGGTATATCAAATGGATGTCAAGTCTGCATTCCTAAATGGAATACTTGAAGAAGAGGCATACATTAAAAAACTAGAAGGGTTTGTTGATCTAGACAAGAGGGACATGGTATGTAGACTACACAAAGCCCTATATGGATTGAATCAAGCACCCAGAGCCTGGTATAAAAGACTTCATTCCTATCTTATAAGTATTGGATTTGTAAGGACTAGTGAAAATAGTCATTTTTATTTGAAGGAAGATATTGATGCTAACATTTTGATTGCTGAGATATTTGTTGATGACATCATATTTGGAGGCAATGATATGTTATGAAAATCATTTGCAAATGAAATGAGAAAAGAGTTTGAGATGTCTATGTTTGGAGAGATCAAGTTCTTTCTTGGTCTCCAGATCATGCAACAAGATGAAGGTATTTTCATTACACAATCCAAGTACATCAAAGAAGTACTAAAAATATTCAAGATGGAAGAATCCAAACCAGTTGGAACACTGATGGAAAATGGATTTAAGCTGACAAAGGAAGACAAGTCATCAGAGGTAAATCAGACTTTGTACAAATAAATGATTGGAAAACTCATGTATGTTGTACACACTAGACTAGATAATGCACATTTAGTAGGAATAGTTGCAATATTTTATGCTAATCCTAGAGAATCACATATGACTCCTGTGAAAATAATCCTAAGATATCTGAAGAATACTGAGGAATATGGCTTATGGTATAGAAGAAAAGGAAAATTTGAACTTAAGGTCTTTATCAACGCTAATTGGGATGGAAATATTGATGACCGTAAGAGCACAACTAGAGGAGAATTCTTTATGGGTGACAGAATTGTCACATGGGTCAACAATAAGCAAGGATGCATCTCTCAATTTACTGCAAAAGCATAGTATGTTGCTTCTGCTGTAAACTGCTCAAATATTACATGGATCAAATAGTTACTGGAAGGTATGCATATGGAAATTCTTGATCCATTAATTATCTACTATGATAATACAAGTGCAATAAACATTTCTAAGAATACATTGATGCATGCTAAAACAAAGCATATTGCCATCAAGTATCATTATTTGAGAGAACAAGTTTAGGCAAAGCAAGTGATAATTGAGTATGTGCAATCAAAGGAACAATTGGCTAATATCTTCACCAAGCCACTACCCAAGGATGCATTTGAGTACTTGAGAAAGAGACTAGGGGTCAGACCCTTGTCTACTAGTCAGTAAGATGACTAGAAGGTTGCATCAGCCTACATATTATCAAAATATCATTCATGTTGATGCAAGCAGAGAGATGGAATTCAAGACAAATCTATACACGGCAAGGTATTTATCTACTTCAAGCAAAAGAGTTATTACTGATGGAATGGGAAATTCAAGGAGTATATTATGGATAGAAAGGATTTGTTTGGCATCATTGTCAAAAAATTGTTTGAAAAGATATTTTTTAGGCATTGTTGTCAAAGGGAGAGAGATATCTCATTATCATACTGATAAAAAGAGAGATTATATCCATTATCATCTCAGGGAGAGATTATATCCATTAAAGTATCTGAAGGGAAAGATGTAACAAGAAAGGGAGAGTACACACAAAGAGAAAATAATTGCTGACAAGAAACATCACAAGAAAGGAGAACAGTCAAAGGGAGAGAGTTTGAGACAGGATGAGAACACATCACATCAGAAAAATAAATATTCTACATCTATCTAGTGAAGGGATTGAAGACAGACAAGAAAGCTGCAAGAATCAAATCAAAGCTATTTGAGCTTACCGATACCCAAACATTTGTAATAGTTACATTAGGAAAGCTTGATGAAACTATATATTTCATATTATATTAGTAATAGTATATTATGATAATGTAGTATGTTTCCATCAATCCCAAAGGGAGAGATTGATGCCATGTAACTGATTGAATGTTTGAAGATGTTAAGTTGATGATCATGCAAGACACTAAATCAGTTAATGTATTGTATTGTCCTTGATGTCAACTTGATATAATTTGTATGGTCATGGAAATACTACCAAACACTTCAAAGAACCAATGAATCAAAGGCTATTCTATCATTAATGCATATACGTCAAGTATTCACTAAGTGACTGTATACACTGACGAAGTGCACGCCGACGGTCAGAGTAAAAGAGCAGAGCCACAATGTTACTCGACGAGCTAATGCATAACATTAATGATGAGCAAAGTTACAGAGTAACCCAACGGAAATAATTTCAGTGTTTCCCGATGGAAAAGACAAGGACCGAGATCCTGATGACAACTAAAGTCACACCGATGGAACAGTCAGTTATCATTGATGACTAACTGAAGTGTTGACTGACAGAATAGAGAGTTCATAAACAATAAAATGCTTAGCTGTCAAGAGCTATAAATAGACTTAATGGATACTTATCATTGTTTTAATCATCTAGATAAAGCTGGAGATAAGTAATTGATTTAAAGCTAATTTGTCCAATTGGCAAGAAGATCTCTTTGAGATAAAACTGGTGTTTTCTTTAAATCTATTGGCAAGAATTGTGAATCATGCCAAGAATCAAGAAAGAAAAGAAAAGATAAATCATGCATATATAAGAGACAAACCTGTTAAAGCAACTATAACTTAGTTTTCTAATTAACAATTTTAGAACTATATATTTATACCAGAAGTAATCTATGAATATTTAGTGTTATTATGAAGTAATTCAGAATGTATGCCAACCAATTATCTTGTATTTGAATTAGCCGAATGAAGAAATATATATATTAGATACGCTGTAGTCTGAACATCACACTTATTGATTTCGGTGTGTTTTATGGTCAGATTTCTTACAGCATATATAAGATAGTAGAGGGAAGGTCATGTCTATGATAGACGTGACTCCTCAAGGATTCACACCTATCATAGGCGTGACTTTTCCTAACTTCATGCGTAGTGACTTATACACGTGGGATTAAAGAAAATGTTACTCACCGTTTGACTAAACCCGTCGACTTAGGATTTTAATCGCCATTTAATATGTCTCGACGGTATTAATATATAGACCATCATTCCTTATGATATGTCAAATATAATCTGAATTAATATAATAGATATTATGAAACTGACTTTGTAATATTATTATTATCATATTATAATAATGATAATTAATATTATCATTATTATATTATAATAATAATTATTCTATTAGATATAAATAGATATTAATAATAACTAAATTATTAGTATTTATATATATATTTCATAATTAGTCTATTATAGTGGGGTCGACATTTTATCTAATCGACGCTATAATTATTAACACTCCCTCTTAGATAGGGAAGATAAAATCATAGGTATCACATTTCTTATGATAAGAAGTTTTAAAATAATCATCACATGACACATGTTGATAGCTATCACATGACTCGTGATAAAAGTCTCACATATCTCGTGAAGACAAAACATCACATAACACGTGATGATAAGTATCACATAACTTGTGATAAAGGTCTCACATATCTCGTGAAGGCAAAGCTATCACATAACACATGATGATAAGTATCACATAACTCGTGATAAAAGTCTCACATATCTCGTGAAGACAAAGACATCACATAACATGTGATGATAAGTATCACATAACTCGTAATACTCAAAGGATGATTTGCTTGAGAATATCACATTCTCATTATACATCCTAGCTATGGTATGTGCACTGACATTACGTCACATAATGTCTACCATAACAGATCATGATATCAAGTCAGCATGATATAAATATTATAAAATCGTCATCTTATAATATTCAAATACAAGTGTTCATTTCCAAAAGATCATCACCTTTTAGAGATGAATACAGGGGGTAGAGCCCATAAGGTCATATATCAACACATATGACAAAATATCTTTTATTATATATATCAGTAAAGATTACAATGTAAGTTACAATTTAATCATACCAAGACTTATCCTGAAGTGTTCAACTTTCACTCTGCCAAGTGGCTTGGTTAGTATATCTGCAGTTTGATCTCCTGTACTGATATATTCCAACTGAATTACATTCCTATCTACCATGTCTCTTACATAATGGTAAGGAATCTCTATATGCTTGGATCTAACATGGAATACTAGATTCACAGAAAGTTTTATGCAACTCTGATTATCACAATGGATGACTATAGGTTTTAGGGGTTTTTCGAATAATCCAACAGTCAGCTTTCTAAGCCATACTGTTTCTCTTGCGTCCATGGAGGCTGCAATGTATTTGGCCTCTGTAGAACTTTGAGCCACTGAGGACTGTTTCCTACACATCCAAGATATCATTACGGATCCTAAGCTGAAGCAGCAGTCTGAGGTGCTCTTTCTATTAGTTACACTTCCAGCCCAATCAAAATCTGTGAATCCATGTAGATTCAAATCAACTTTCTCATATTTGAGTCCATAATTTGGAGTACCTTGCAAGTATCTCAAGATGTGATTTACATCCATAAGATGAATCTCCTTAGGCTCACACATAAATTCACTCAAAGCATTTACAGCATAACATATATCAGGTCTAGTATTTACCAAATACATCAAGGATCCAATTATCTGCCTATAGAGAGTGAGATCTGCAAATGGAGAATCTGTTGCTGCCTCTTTTAACTTATGAAGATTTGTTTCCATGGGAGAAGTCATGGATCTGCAATTTATCATACCAAATCTCTTTAATATGTCTAGGGTGTACTTTGCTTGACTAAGTACAATGCAATCTGAGTTCTATTTAACTTCCAATCCAAGAAAGTAATGTAGAAGGCCTAAATCCTTCATCTCAAACTCTTTAGCAAGGTCCCTCTTACATTGATCAATGAGGTGGTC
>MU224282.1:1087485-1109359 GCA_018584345.1 Thuja plicata
TAGAGTCCTAAGAACCTTTAAAAGTTTAAAAAATACATAAGAGTGAAAGGTTTTTGAAGTTGACAACTAGGTTGTCAACTAGACAACAAAATAAACAATAAACTTAATTTGTAACAGTCATAAAACTGACTATAACCGGTTTCTGAGCAGTTGCAACCGGTTTGGGAGTCTTTTTATTGAGTGTGTACGTGAGTTTGTAAAGGGGAGAGGAGTCTTAGGAGTTTTGGAAGGAGTTGGTGATCGAAGGAATAGATGTATTGAATTTTTGGAATAATAAATAATAATTCCTTGCAAACAGTCACTTCTCTACCTGTGAGGATACAATATGTTGTGTGTATTGTTAAACTCTTTATTTAAATGAAATATTGACTGTAAATGTATTAGATTGATGATATTATAATTTTTTATTCATTCCATACAATTTTTACATTGTTTTGTTAATGTTTGAAGCAAAGAAAGACAAGTTTATTGCTAACTGTCCTAGCATAGTGTTTGTGAAACCAGTCATTTGTTCTGAAGACACCATGAATGCGAAAGACTCTCCCACTTAATGTTCTTAATGTTAATTTTGTGGTGAGTCCAAAAAATGTATGATATGTATCCAGATGTGTTTTTTTTTAAATGTATGCAAGGATGTGGTGGAAGAGAGTAGTTTATGGAAGAAGGTTAAAGATGAATGTCTCAGAAAATTGCAGTCCAGTGTGAGGGAAATATCTTGGCAACAAACCATTGGATCTTACTACGATCAGAGTATAGTGGTGAGAACCTGATTGTGCCTATCCTCACTGGAGTGATCAAGAACTTTGTATTGTCTTTAAAAGTTATACTTCTCTGTGTATGGGTCTATCCAAGGACAACAATGAGGCATATTTTTGGTGATTGGGCTAGTGAACACTTACTAAGAGATACTTTCTTGGTTGAAGATGCTGATGTATTTGAGGGACATTGGGATGATTTAAAATGATGTAGAGCCTATGGTGGCACAATAAATGGTGTGTGCACTCTAAGAGTGGTAGTGTGGCTTGGATCAAGGAGAATGATCCTATGAAGATGCTTGGTTGGTATTGTGATAATACTATGGAAGTCCTTCTTGGTATGAATGATTGCAAGTCCACCTAGGGCCTCTGCATCACATAGAATCAAAATTTCTCTGAATAAACCCTTGTGCAACAAATCATGAACTTGTCTATTGATTTCTTCATTTGGATCGGTGTCAATCGGTGTGGTGCCTTGTTTGGAAAACTAGATCTAGGAATTAGATCCATACAATGACTAATATCTCTCATTGGTGGCAATACCTAAAATGATCTCCTTGTACTCAGTGAGAAATTTCTCAACTTCTTCAGGAAGTTTATCTTCTGCACTCTTACTCGATTTTTTAGGAATCAAAGCATAATAGATATCATTCCTTTTCAAATCCTTAACAAGTTGTCTACCTTCTATAAAACAAACTTTTATAGATGTACATATCTCTCCAACAGATTTTTCAACCAAAGGTAACAATATTTGCTTCTAACCATCAACCCAAATAGTATATTGTTTCACTCTTCCATCATGTATAGCATGCCTATCATATTGTCAATGTCTACCTAACAAAATATGACAAAAATCCAAGGCATAATATCACACAACACCTTATCATAATATTTTCCAATTTTCAAACTAACAAAAAATTGTTCACTCACCATTAATGTATGTTCATCCTTGATCCATTAAATTTCATAGGGCTTTGAGTGCTTCAATCTTTCCAATTGCAACTTTGTGACCATCTCCTCAGATGCGAGATTCTCTGAGCTCCCACTATCAAAAATTAACTTCCAAACTTTATCTGCAACTTTGCATCTGGTCTTGAAAAAAAATTTCCTTATAGGATATTGCTTTTCACTCCATAACATTCTTTTGACCATTAGGTTTCCTTCCTTCTTAGGTTCATTTGGTGACTCTTCTTGCACCCAATCATTTATTCTACTATGAAATTTCTTGCCTACATGTGTACACTTAAATCCTTCTTCACCACAACTGTAACAAGTTCCTTGGAACCCTCTTCTGCTATAACCACCTTGGGAATAGTTGCCTCTTCCTCAGAATGAACTTCCACCTGTCCACCCAGTCTTACCTTTGTCTTGATGTATGTCTTGATTTGTCTTGTCTTGATCAGATCTACTATATTCACCATAAGATCTACCTCTTCCTCTAGGGAGTCTACCTCGTCATCCTCTTTGCCTTTCTTCATATCTTTTGTTCAATCTATCCTCATATTTTTGTGAAAACTGATATGCCTCTTCAATGCTCTCCATCTTTACCAAGCTGTTCTCATCTTGTATAGAACTTATTAATCCATTCAGATATCTTGCTATTCTTTTCACCTCATCTTCAGCATGTCCAGATCTGATGTCTAATTTGTAAAATTCCTCAGTGTAATCTTTTACCAAGCTATCTTTCTACTTCAAACTCTGCATCCTCCTAACCAGGTTAATCTGGTAATCACAAGGTAGAAACTTTCCTTTAAACTTGTTTATCATCTTATCCCATACCTTGATCTTGTCTTTACCCTTCTTATTTTGATCCCCACAAGGATGCATGACCTTTCAGCTTTGTACTTGCAATATTCACCTTTTTCTCCTCTGATACATTCTCATACTCAAATTATTTCTCCATTTCAGTTATCCAATCTATCAACTCATCAGAATCCAACTTTCCACTATACTCAGGAGGATTAAACAGAGGTCTAGACTTCAAACTTGTCAATTCTCAGAGGAATCTCTCTTCTTCTTGATCTATCACAGCTGCAGGTGTGACTTCTCCTTGCACTTCTTCAACTTCATCATCACTAACATCTTCAAGATGTCTTCCTCTACGCTGGGTTGTATCAATAGCTTCCAATCTTGCAACAATTTGTCTTAGCATATCAACTAGACCTAGATCTACATTTCCTCTCCCACAAACCATCTTGTAACCCTCTGAAATTGTAGGTCAGATCGCAATCTGTGACCCTACAACAAATATCACTAAGGTTCACAAGAATGAATCTCACCTTCAGTTTGATACCCCCTGACACAAGGAGGGTAAGGAAAACCATGGCCCGAGGTACTCCCAGCTATCTAAACTAACTTGCATAACAAATCATAAGCAATAACATAGAAAGGGAGAGAAAGAATGCATAATATTCTTATTATTTCATCAAACATCATACATGATAGGCTATAAGGCCTTCTTAGTTTCTGCCATGTACATTCAGATATTTATAGAATAATCTTCATACATGCAAGGTCATAGACCTGCGATCAAAATATTCTATCTCTTTTCTACTTAAGACTTGTTGTGCCAAAAAACTCATCCCAAATCCAAGAACAGAAACTAAATATATACAAGAGACCACAAAATAGTTCGGCACCAAAGATCCTAAAGATCCAACATAGGAAACAACAAAGACCCAGATTTAGGTTTGCATGCGTCTCAATGAGAGACCCCAACATTAATTATGCTATGGAAATTAAATGCATATGTTGGCCAAAAGATCCAACGTTCAAAAACCAAATCAGTGAGAAAGACTACCAAGCACAGAGACCAGTCGGTGAAAACCACCGAGTAGCCAAGAACAACCACCAAGACCTCACTGGTGAAGCCACCAAAAAAAGTAACTGAGCCCAAGCAGTGAAACAAAAAACCTTCAACCCACCAACAAGAACAATTACTGAGCACTTTATTGAGCAGTCTCCAACAAGCTACCGAACTAAAACATACATATTTTTGGTTGATACAGGATTGCCAAGAACCCAATATGATCCTGCATCATAAGATCTCACAATTTCACACTAGATTCTAAGATTTTCTTATGGATGAGGCCATTAGGTGTGCATTGCAATAGGTAAGAAACCATTTAATTTTGATTCAAGAACATTCAAGTAACAATATACATACATGTGTGTGTGTGTGTATTTGAACTAGATACATGACACTACGATGGGTGTTGCATATGGAGATTTAGAGGATCCTAGTGATTTGATTTATCAGGATACACAGGTAAAATAATTTGAATTAAATAATTTATTTGTTGAGTTTAAATGTATATTTTTAAAAAATCAACATAATTAATTATTTGTAAATTTTTACATGTACATACAGACCCATATCCAGCAAGACGAGGATCCACATGGGCCCAGACATAGTGGAAATGACAGCCATTAAGAGTTATATTATTTATTGGTTGCATAGTTTGAAAATTGGTCACATGAGTTATTGACCTCTTGTATTTATCTCTATAGACCTCTTGTATTTATACATGTGACATTGATATTAGACCTCTTGTACATGTTATTGGAATAATGGAAGGGTGTGTACTGAGAGGGGAGGGGTGAATCAGTACCTTAAGAAATTTTAAAATTAAACCTTAGTACTCATTACTTACATAACCGACCATTGTAGCTTTTCTACTTCATGCATGCAATATGAGTAAATGTAAATGCATGTAAACAAACATTGAAACATTCATGAAACTCATTTACACATGACACAAGTATTTGATCACACAGAAACCCTTGTTAGAAGGTAAAAACTATGGTGGGGATGAAACCCACCAAGCTTCACTATCTGCAGAATGGAAGGTGCATGTTAGGGCTACAAGTTGTGATCACTTCTGATGATCTTACCCTATTAGGAGTAACATGTCAAACTTGTTAAGTATACTCGGTAAAGAGATTTTAGCAACACAATGTTTGTGTGGGCTCAGTTAAGAGAATTAGAAAAAGACTATTCAGTCCACCTTCTAAAATGATTTTGTTGTTTGATACAATTGTTAGACAGTAACAAAATATATGACCTGATTTCTACAATCTCAAATTGCTGATTACAGATCCATTAAGTACACAAAATATATATCACCTTATTGTGATGGATAATACCTCTGTTATGCTTGGTAGCCTTGTATGTAGTTCTTTATAAATTGAATTCTCCTTTATCTGTCCTTGTTCATGAAACTCTATGTCTGATCCATAGATATCCTTGGTAGCTACAATCAACTCATTCTTGATTGATTATTACATGTATATACAAAAGATTTGACATAATAAGGTTTCACCCTTTTCATGAAAAAATCTAAGATCCAAGGTTTACAACTTGACCTTGATCTCCTAGTTTGCATGAATACAATCACTTAATTAATTAAATCCAAAATTAATGCTTTTCTTGATCCACAAAAAATGGTTATCCAGCTAAGAAAAAAGTTTTTTTAAAGATTAAAGTGCTTTAGCTGACGTGTAGGTGAGATCCTCTTTTTTCGGTGAAATGTTGTCTCTCGGTGTAGACTAGTGCTCGGTGATGGATTTGTAGACTAGTGCTTGGTGATGACACTCAGTTGATATACTTCTAGGTGATTATGCTATCACTTGGTGTTCAGAACATCTTAGTGATCACTGCACTCGGTGAGTACTATCGCTTGGTGAGTGTTGTTGCTTGGTGAACATGACCGATAGACCAAAACTATGTTTTTATATACTAATTAAAACTTCTGATCCTTTATGGATTATCAATCTCCCCCTTTCACATTAGTATAAAAAACTAATATGTACACTATATACACCAGTTTTTTTACCTTTACAATGACTCCCCCTTTGTGCATGCCTCGGTATGTAGATACAATGTATGTTCATGTTTCCCCCTTTTTGAAAGTAATGACAAAGATGTAGAACTTACAACTTGTCAAATATGTGTGAATAAGATTTTTGAATGGCTACCATCAGCTTATCCCATTTCTCCTTCAAGTTCTCTAGGGTCATTTGCTCCGAATAAATTTGAGCGTGCATGTCATATATGCTTTCTATTACTAACATCTCTAGGTGGCAATTAGAGTCTTTGTCGCAGTCATGTGTGTTAAGAGCAATGTGAGATTCAGTAGTAACATGGCCTATAGCTCAGTTTCTTCATCTCTAATTTTTATTTCTTCCTTTTTTATTTCAAGTCCTAAACATTTAGATTCAACAATCTTTTCATAATGCAGCTGGAATTCATTTGGCTCGGTTGATACACTTAGTGCACTAGCTTTTAGGTTTTCATCTATCTTAGCTATCTGTTCACTATGCTTGGTAGTGAAGTGCTCTAGAGCACAAATTTTTAACTAACTTGGTAACTACTTCTGAAATAACAGGTTTTAATGTAGCTACTAGTTTAGAAAGTTTCACCTTATTCTCTGCCACTTCTTGGCTGATTTTCTTGGTGATTTTGTATTGACACTTCTCGTCGGCTTGTTCATCAATGACCTTCTTGGCATCTACATTATGTGTTGTGATTGCCTCATTCAGAACTACAATTTGATCAATAATGGGTGTAGTTTGATCATTCTTGGTGGCAGGCACTACTTGCAATAGAATCTCCTTTGTTGTTTCCAGGACTTGTGAATTTTTGTGTTCCTGTCTGAGCTTTTCCTGTAGTGATTTTATTTTTCATATCTCCCCATATCTTTTTAGGGACTCAGGATTAAGTATTTTTGGATCATATTTGGGTATTTCTATGATCTCATTGAGTGTGATGGGGGCTTTTCTTCCTTTCTTGTTCTTATTCTTCTTTTTAATGCTGCTTGAAGCAAGGGAATGAGGTACTATAGCAAGAGTCTTTTGCTACTCAGTTTCTATCATTGATTGCTTGGGAGGTGTGGCACCTTGGCTAGGGTGCTCAGTCTATACCTATTGGTCAGTTGTAGATATCTCTACTTCAACTTTTTCATGACCTGCAACCTTGTCTGCCTCTCCAGTGTTCATGGCAAGTGCATCCTTCAGTTTGTGCTCTCCTCTGGTATCTGTCTTCTCCCCATGTTCATCACCTTTGTCCATTGGTATGTTTGCTTCAATCTCAGGTGGTATCTACTGTGATTCAATCATTATATTAATTTCTTGCATCAAGTAAGGCATATTACCTGGTACAAGTTCATGTGCAACATTAGTAGTGTCCTATTCATTTGTTGGCTCAGTGGCATTAGTGACATATTCATCAGCCTTGGAGCCATCATCAAGATCACCATGAGTGATATATTATATAGTTATGACTGGTGTTTCCCCTAATGATTTCAATATATCAAGAATATCATCCATGACCTTACTTGCTTCTGTGGTTAATTCAATAGGATTGACATCCTTGGTGTCGTTGATGAATATGTGCTTGGAGAGCGGTGTGGCCTCCTTCTCCTCAGTGTGAGAAGTCTCAGTTATAGATAGTACCTACTTGGGTGGATTAAATATTTGAGTCCAAATCTTATTTCTCTCTATGTCAATATCTTCTAACTTGTTCTGCAATAATTTTTATCCTCTGGATTTTGCAGAAAATTTCTTGGCATGCTCCTTCATGGTTGAGTCAATTTATTCAACTGTGGAATTGGGCATGAATGTAACTAGGGATCTCTCTCATCTATCTCTCTTGTCATGTAGCTCATGTAGAATATGATTTCCAAATTGTATAGGTACATATTTGTAAGAAACTGTCATCTTAATGATAGCCTCTTCTATTTTGTCCTTATTCTCGGTAGCCACAGTTCCCCATTGTCTAATCTTATGATGTTGTAGACTACCTATTTTGACAATTGACTATGCAATTTCATCAATTGTCTATGGTATTTTGGCCTTTTCTGCTCGGTTCTTTGTTCTCTTTCATCTTCTTCAGTATCATCCTTATCTTCTCTTCCTCTTACATATTTCTTTTGTTGTCTTGGTGTTGGTTTCTTGGTTGAGGCTTTTCTTTTCTGATATGTTCTTATAGTTCCTTTCTTTAATGGTGGTGAGTCTACCTTTGTTGTTTTTCTCCTTGTTCTAGATGAAGCTGCTATTCCGGTAAATTTTGTTTTCTTGGCTTGTGGTGACTTTGTATATGATTCTGTAGACTCAGAATAAATTAACTCTTTACTTTCATTGATGGGTGTCTGTTCCTCGGTGATGTCTACTGATTGTTCCAACTCTTCATCAGTTACCAAAAATTTCTTCTGAAGTGAATTCACCATTCATGTTTTATTCCTTCCTATTTTATTGACTACTAAACCAGTCTTAATTCTTGAATTGGCTTCCTCATATGTGCCAAATCTTCTTAAATATTTGTCAACTGGTTCATTCAGCAAAGCTTCAATAGCTATTCTAGCCATATCTATGTCAATTTCATAGTCTAATGGTGGTAGTCAGGTTGTTCTCGGGTTGGCAGGTTTGATGAGTGTTGTGTCGGTGTCAACTACAAAGCATATCTCATCCTTGTATTGCTCAACTAACTGGGTAGGGATTCTCATCTTCTTATGCATCCTACTCTTGAATGATGTAAAGTAAGCATCCAATAGAGGTGTGAAATTATCTCCTAGTGATTTAATGTAATCACTAGTCTGTGTTTTGATAGGTTGGTTGGTGTCCCAAGTGAGATTACCGATGGAAGGAAATAAATTTTGTAAGTAAAATAATGTGCACATCAGTAGGGAAATGAACTTACATGTATTAGATTGGGCTAATCTAATTGTTCTCATTTTCTCTTCAATTTTTTTCATTAACAGCTCGGCTAAATCAAGTTGCAGTCCCTTCTTCACTATTTTGTATGCAGTGTTGACTCCTCCATAAGTAATGTTGTTCAATCTGCTAGATTGAAATATTTTATATACAATCACATACACACCAAATTTCATTTCAAGGTCGGTGATTGAATTGATTTTTAGACCTCTTTCATCCCACTCGGATCCAGTTAACTTTTCAAACTCAGGGCGTCCAGGGTGTCTTAGGGCTTTTTATTTCTTAGTTATTGGGTATCTAGTCATTGTGTGAATCACATCCTTTGTGATTCACTTGGGTTCATCTAACCACATATTTCCGTCATGCACTCGGCTCGGCACAATGCGAATCCATTCTATTTTGAAATATTTTGGGAATAGTAGGGCATTGGTTAACCCTTTGACTTCAATGTGCTTGTGCTTATACTTGTCCTTTAGGTTACCATCCTTGCATAGCTTCTGATAAGATTCCTCAAGCTCAAAGTCTCTAGACAATCTTTGTAACTTCACAGTGGATGTATGCACGGATGTCTTCAACTAGTAAAACCATAGGTGGGATATTCTAAAATGCTCCTTTGTCATCAATTTGAGTAGCAACCTTGGGGAAAAACTTGTAGTTAGGTTCCTCATAGGTCATGTTCTTTATTAAAATGACCTTATTATCCATTTCCATCTTGATCTTCGAGGTTCGTGAAGTGGTTGTCATTGTTCGTTAATTTAGGGCTTCTTCGCAAATAACCTGTTAACTTGGCGAGTCTAATTACTCGCTAGATATTTGATGTGAATGCTTGAAATCTGTTGGAGTATCTTTGAAAGTGTTGTGAATTACTTTGCAATCTAGTCACTCTTCTTCGCTCTGCAGTTTTCTTTTTAATGTTGGGTGAAAGAATGAGTTCATGTTTCCCTTTATAGAAAAATACCCTAAGTGATGCATTAAATGCTTCACCTACCACTCGGTTGACAAAACAGAGATGCTCAGTCAACACACCAAATTATTCAGCTCAGTGAGTATACAATGCTTGGTACATAGTGTCAACTTGATTGTCTTTTACATGTTCACCGACGTGCAGATTATGCTTGGTTCATATTGACCGACCAGACTAGATTCACAAAACATAACATGCAATACCATAGTGCATCTTCATTCATACTAATTTGGCATATTCTCAATGAATATAAGAACTAATGTAAAATACATCTTCATAGAGTGCAGTTCCATACTTACTTGTTTTTCTTAGGTGGGGGTGGTGGAATCACTTGATCCATTGGATGAGGTGTCACCGACTGTAGTGCTTGGTCCAAAATTATCATTGTTTGAATCTCTCCTCCATATTTGATTTCTCATTCTCATGATGTCTTCAATAGTATTTCCATTTGCAAAAGTGCTTGACTCTATCACTCGGTCTCTATAGTATTTACTCAAGTGACGAAACTTATGATAGTGTAAGCATGTCATTCCAGGGTTAGTCTAGTTTCTAGATCTTCTTATCCATTTCCTCATACAGTTAGCAGCTATATGTCCATATCTACCACATGTTTTGCAATTTACCCAAGTGTTGTAATCCCAAACATATGTATTACTGACTCTTCTCGGTTGATATGTATTTTCTTGTTCTTTAGGTTTCCAGAATTTCTTTATCTTTTTCCTGCATTCATAAAATATATGGCCATGCATGTCGCAAGTAGGACAATGTTTTTCCATGTAAGGTTTCTTCTTTGTTTTATTTATCTTAGATCTGTATTCATGTGCTTTGTGTCCATGCTTGTTACAGTTATAAAAATTACCTATGAATGTAGAAGTAGTTTTAGGAATAACTTTTGCTTTGTTCTTGCAAACATTTGATGTGTGGCCTGGTTTTCCATAGTGATTATATGAACGCTTCTTTGGTCTTAGATTTGTGTAGACATTCCTTTGATTAGCTCAATTTGATGAAAATCCATGCTCGATATACCTTAAACCAATATTGTTGTTGAGTCTTCTTTGTCCATTCAGAAATTCATCCATTCTTTTTGTACTATTTAGCTTTCTTGATCATATCATTATGTTATTGTTGAATCTTCACTTCATGCTTCTGTTTCTCATTTTCTTCTTTTAGTTCACCAATAACTTCCAATTTTCTAGAAATTTCCATGTTCACTCAATTGGCCTCATGACTCATAAGAACTATTTGATTGGTGATCTCAAGGTGATGCTCAATAAGTCTTTGTATCTCATATTCTTTCTCTTGCAATTTTTCAATAATCTTTCTCCTGTCATCAATAGCCAAAGTTCTTTCTTATTCAGCTTGTCTTGCATTATTCAAAACATCAATCATTCTTACCACTTGTGTATCTTGACTGATTTGCAATACTTTCACTTGTTCAGTTAAATGTTGATTGATTTCATTGATATCTGCAATGGTTCCTTAACATGTGTCAGATATACTACCAGATCTAGATGAATCAAATAGGTCAGGTATCTCTTCTTCATGATAGTCAGTTTCATTGTAGCGAGATGCCATGAATTTTCTTTCAGCCAATAACTCTTTCAGTTTGTTTCTTTCCTTTTTGTATTGCTCAAAGAAAATCTATATTTGCAACTTCTAATTCTCAATATTTTTTATCAAGCTTATACCTTTCCAGTGTAAGATCTTTTCTCTAAAGTGATTAAACTTTTCCAAATAAGAGAAATATCTTAGATACCAATTGTTGGAATAATGGAAGGGTGTGTATTGAGAGGGGAGGGGTGAATCAGTACCCTTAAGAACCTTTACAAATTAAACCTTAGTACTCATTACTTGCATAACCGACCATTGTAGCTTTCTACTTCATGCATGCAATATCATAGCATAAATGTAAATGCATGTAAACAAACATTGAAACATTTATGAAACTCATTTACACATGAGACAAGTATTTGATTACGTGGAAACCCTTGTTAGAAGGTAGAAACTGTGGTATTTTTTTTGAAAATTTTAGGTCTATTTTTTTTTCGTGAAAAATACTGCAAATGCTAGGCAAATACAAAAATGATGTAAAATTAGAAGGTTTTTTTTTTGAAAATTTTAGGTCTATTTTTTTTCGTGAAAAATACTGCAAATTAGAGGGTTTACTTCCCGCCAAATCATTATAAGTAAAACATTATTTTTTCCTCCAATTTCATAATATGTTTTAGATGACATGTATAGATCATGCAAAAGAAAGAAATAAGTGTTTTCGATCTATAGTTTTCCCGTTATAAGTATTCAAAGTTGAACTTACCTGAACTCAACAATTTGTCTCCTACCACTTTTCCCCTATCAAAACTATTAGAAATTAATCTTTCCTTGGTAACTATGTATTTAAAGGATAAACCAAGGTATCCTATATTGTATTTGTCCTCTAGTTCAAGTAGGAGGACATGTCACTTTTTTGTAATTCCTTTAATAAGAAAATTAGATATTCCTCCTTAAGAGGACTCTCACATTTGGCACACACTCAATGTGAATGTGAAATTCATAGAAGATGGGAGTTACATGAAAACTTCTCCACTCATCTCTATTTAAGAGATGCCTCTACACACACTTGCTCAATAATATTCTCTATTTTTTCACTTCTTCTCACATTCTCAAAGTTGCTCTCATTATTGTAATGATCTTATTGCTCTCTTTCTCTCTTCTTCTTTAGGCTTTGTGCCTCATTCATAGTATACACAAGGGGTTTTTTCTTGCTTTTTCCCCTTTCAAAATCCTTGATTTCTTATGTTGGTCTTGGATCATTTTGGTGAATTTGGTGTTTGATCTATTGGAGCAATCTCTCTCTCTCTCTCTCTCTCTCTCTCTCTCTCTCTCTCTCTCTCTCTCTCTCTCTCTCTCTTTNCTCTCTCTCTCTCTCTCTCTCTCTCTCTCTCTCTCTCTCTCTCTCTCTCTCTCTCTCTCTCTCTTTGTGTATTTGGTAAAACCCTTACTCTTTCTCACTCGCTTGGATTCTTTCCTAAGATCATTTCCATTTTTTAATGTTTCTAACATGGTATTAGAGCTAGTTAAACCATTGTTTTGAGTGTTGCATGCAGGAATAGTTGAAAGATATCTCGGTTGAGGACAAGAAATCAAATTTTTTATTGATCTAACTCTTGTTTGTAGGGTTTTTTTTGCAAATCTAAGTGTTTTCATCTCTATTAATATTTTTTAAGATATAACCTTACCCTCTATCTGGAAACCACAAGGGTTTTCCTTTTCATGCATTTTTGTTCATACTAACAATCATTTTTTGTAGGTTTATACTTTGTTCTATATTTTTAGATTTGTCATTTTTCTTCTCAAAAATCTAGTATATTTAGATCTATATCATTTCTTTTTCAACATCTCTATCGCTTTGCTAAATTTGTATATCTAACATTTTTTATTGCAGGACTAACATTATATCTCATTTTCATCTATTTTTTAATCTCTAATCTATGTTTATTATTTTTTTCCACATTGGTTGCAGGTTTTAATTCATTTATCTTCTCCCTTGCGTAGCATCTCTGTTGTCCCCCTACGCAACATCTCTTCCCTTCTTGCCCTGCGCTATTTCTTTGCATTCTCATGCGCTTCTCCTTTCCCATTCACCTTCTCCTTAGCTACTTATGCAACATCGTATCCCACTCCAAGATGCCTTATATCTCCCCCCCTTGTTTCTTTCCTCCTCACTCAAGGAGACTTTTCCCTCCTCCTGAGAAACTTCTTCACTGCCCTTACTCCTACTAGTGCGGCGAGCGTGGTATATTTTTAAAAGTTTTAAAAGTTTCTATTATTAAAAGTTTTTGGTGTGGTGAGCATGGTAAAGTTTTAAAGTTTTAAAAATGTTAAAAGTGGTATAGTTTTAAAAGTTTTGTAGTTTCAAGCGCATCTTATTCTTTCACCTTAAAATCTTATCTCCTTGGTGCGCAACCTTGTGAGTTATTCCTAGCGCAACGTTGTTATTCCTAGCATAGCCTTGTGAGTTATTCCTTCATGCAATACATTTGCTTTTATATTTGTTCTCTGTTGGCCAACAAACTTCACACTTGGCGTGTTTCCTCCATTATTCTTGCAGGAGGAATTCTCTAA
Source organism: Thuja plicata (assembly GCA_018584345.1). Taxonomy (NCBI): domain Eukaryota; kingdom Viridiplantae; phylum Streptophyta; class Pinopsida; order Cupressales; family Cupressaceae; genus Thuja; species Thuja plicata. The sequence continues at coordinate 1,101,037 of MU224282.1, forward strand.
ACTCTTTATTATTTATGGTTTATTAATCTAACTTTAGTCTCAGTTTGAATTATCTTTGACTCTTTTTTGTTAATTTTGTAAATTTGGTCAAATCTTTATTTATATAAAAAGTTTAAATGTTAATACTTTTGTCAGTGTAATATTACCTTATATTGCTTGAACCCTACATTCTTTGTATCAATTCTAACCAAATTCAACTGCTATTTTGTTAATTATTTATAATTAAAATTTATGTTTGGACTAACCGCAGTTACCTCTCAAGATTGTACAACTAAGCTTATCTCCTGATCTCTAAATGTTTTGGCTGACTGTGGTTATTATTCTAGATTGCATGACTGACTATCTCCGGATCTCCAGATGCTTCCTCCTCTCCCACATGTTATCATCATCTCACCTACCCGGGCCCCTCCAAAAACTTGTTCATTTCCGAAGTCACCAGCTACTTGGCCATGTCTACCAAGGAACCACTTGTGGGTGGGTGCATTAGAGCCTCCACTCTTCACTTCATATTAGCTTGTATGTGTTTTGGCATTTAAACATTTAAAATCTCCCTCACCACACCAATGTGGGATAATTCTCTTTAGAGTTTTTAAACTTATATTTGAACCACATGCCAAAATTTGTTGTCATTGACCAAGTCAAGGCATTCACTATCATCCCCAAGCGCAGGCACTCACCAAGAGAATCTAGCTCTTTACTTCACATAACATTGCAAGCACTTGCATATAAAAACTTTTAAAATAACCAACTCACGGTGCATGTGGGACAAAGTGTTTAGCTCTACAAACAAGTAGTTCACACGCACTATGTATGCTTTACACTTGCCAATGCATTTACTTGAATGTTTCTAAACTCTCCTATTCAAAACCCCATGTGCAGCCCTTAGTTTAATTCAACCCGCGCAACCCTTTTAACTTACTTGCACAAGCTTTTAAAACCATGCGTTGCTTCCCTACACCACGCGCAGCTCCATTTTGTTTTTATAAGCCATGCGCTGCTCCATTTTGTTTTTATACACCATGTGTTGCATCCTTATGAGCATGCACAAACCTTTTTTTCCACTCCATGAGATGTTCTGCCATTATGCACAACATTTTTCATCCCATGCAAATTTCATTAGCCTGAGAGTTGTAAAAAGCCCTTACTACTCCTGCATAGCTCTTCTTGTTTCACTACACCATGCACTTTGCTTGCAAATTTTAAGTTTTTTTGTTGTCCCTCACCATGGTGCACAACCTCTGGGGCACTTCAAAGGTTGTAGAGCTTGGCATTACAACTCCCAATTTTGCATCTTTTGGATGTTTTGAAACAAAAAACAACAAAGAACACATCCTGCGCAGCCCCCTCTAGATCCAAGCGCTGCCTTGTTCCAACCAATGCACATCTTTTCCCTCATGTCAAGCACTTCTATTTGATGGATTTATCCACTATGATTCTTAGGCTCCCAGCCTAGCGGGAAGGGAGGAATATTACCAATGGTTGTGAAATTTTGCTTTACCCTTGCCAAAACATCAGCTTGAATATTTCAAACACATTTTATGCTTGTGGTTGTGGAGTAAGAACCACATGTGGCTCCAAACACTTACGTGCCCCATTTTTCCTTTGATCTCTGCTTTCAAACTTCATAATCATAGGAGAAATATGCAACACAAAAATGTGCTTTGTTTATGCAGCCACATTTGCAAATGAATCCACAGTGTGTTCTCCTTGTCAATGTATTGTCATTTTGGTATATGTCCTGAGATGGAGACTGGAAAAATTTGTTTAAATAGTTCACATGCCTTGTGAAGGCTTTGATGATTATGATACTCTATTGACGAGCTCTAACTTTTGTGTGGCTAGTGGGACATTGACAAAAGTTAGTTTCAATATGATGTATACCAAAATCATGGTGAGTGACCTCTGGAGCTACTCTAAATAATTGACAAAATGACCACGTGGGGCCATGGGAACACACAGATCTATAGACTTATGATACCTAAGTATGGTCACTAAGAGGAAAAACATGACGACATCATAATCATGAGATATTCATACTCAAAGTAACCCAACTAATTTAATCTGCAATCGGATATGTTGAAACACATTAAATCTCTGCCCAAATGCTACCTAGAAAAATATTGAATCAACTCTTGAGGACCCATCATTTGGAATACTAATTTATTGAAACACGAGCATGTGCACATAATGATTTTATGTGATTAAAATCCATGTGTAAGATATCCATGACCACTTTGAAATTCTTTGTAAGTGGAGATGTGAAAACATAGAAAACTGACTTCATATTTACCTCTGCAAAATACTAAATCACATCCTGAATTCCTATCACTTGGATAGATAATTCATTCATCCATAAAAGGTGTGTACACAAAAGGAATTTATCAGATTTAACTCCAAGTGCAAGATATAATTGATCAAACTTGGTGATTCTGAAACACTGTGCAAATGCAGATGTAAATATAGTATAAATTGCATTTGGATTCCTCTTGTGAAAAATAGCAAATCAACTCCTGGATCCTTGAAACTCTCCAAGTTCGTATACCTTCATACATAGAATGCAGAGAACCAATGTCTCACTCATCATGACCATCAATTTGGATCAATATATAAATATGCAAAGTCAGCCTCCTAGAAAACTTTACTGTTGCATCCACTGAAAATCGAATAAACTCCTGATTGTATTTAGCTTCACAAATAAATCAAGTGAAACCCTTATGGTCTGAAGGTCTAGATATAGATTCACTTTCCCATAAATAAAATGATGCTTCAACTAGCGTGCTTTGATGATCAACTGGTTAACTAACATTACTTCTCAAAGTCAACTTAACCACTTTCTAAATTCAAACCCAGTGAACCTACATAAATATGATTTGGAATCGGTTGAGAAAACTGGGTGCAAACTGCGGGACCCCAAAGTAGTGTACTTTGCTATTTGTATAATTCACACTCTGAGAATCAAAATAAAATGCAAATTGAATGGTTTTGGAAAACTTATCATATGAACTCACAAGGATCTAAAATTGGCATGGCGATTCAATTTCACATCTACCACATCTCGGAGAAATTGTTATACCACGTAGTTCAATTGGATCTAAAGTGTAGACCTCTAAAGTAGGTCACTTAGAAAAATAGAAAATGTGCAAAAATGTAGTTTTAGGTAATGACCTACAAATGGCTATCTCCCAAACACACCCACTCTGACTTATGAGAGTTGAAAACAAATATAATTTCCTAATTATAGGTGATGCACATGTCCCTCAAGTGGTTTCTCATAAAAATCTTCAGGTCTCTTTTTACTTGCATGCAAACTAGGGCCCTTTCAAAAACTTTTTGGGGCGGTGACTTGTGCCTTAGAGAAATTTTTACTTAGTCACTTTAAAATTTATCCAAAATTTTAGAGTTCTAACAGTTGCTCTGATTGGGGACTCATGCCCCCTATGGGCATGCAGAGGACTTAGAATCTTGTGGTAGAGCAGACCAATCACAAATAATCAGAATTACTTCTCTTCTCTTCAAAAACTAGGGTCCTTATTGAAAACCAAACACCACACAACTAAAAGAAAAGTAACTGTACAAACATACAAATTATTTAGAAATGGCCCTAAGCACCAAAATTGAAATCAACCCTTACGTCTATCAAACATTTGATTTTCATCCCCATAGTTCAAAGGTAAGCTGAAATCATTACTTCCCATAGCATGATCAGAAACACTGCCAAATATCTTCAGTTTATCATATAAGAAATAATCAGCATTTTCTCTGTCATTAGGTGCCTAGAAGTTACCAATATGTTGGAATTAATGGGAAGTGTGTACTGAGAGGGGAGGGGTGAATCAGTACCTCTAAAACTTTTGTATCCTTTTAATAAATAAACCTTTGTAATCAATTATATATCCATTCAATCTAATTTATACTATCTTGATGTGAGTTATATCAATTCATAAAATTAACATACATGTGAACATTCATGAAAGTAATTGACACATAACACAAGATATGATATTGTAGAAAACTCCTGTTAGGAAGTAAAAATTGCGGTGGGGATGACACCCACAAAATCTTCACTATCCGCAGATTGGAAGGGGCTGGTTAAGGCTTACAATTTGATCACTTCTGATGATCTACCCAGTTAAGAGTATCTATGGAGACCTATTAAAGTCTACTCTATTAGGAGCTTTAGCAACATTGTTAAGTGTGCACTCGGTTAAGAGATTTATAGTTGGACTGTTAAATCCACCTTCCTTGAAAGGGATTTTACACTTTGCTCCACTTGTTAGACTGATAGCAAATTACAAATTGACCTGGTAAATGCAATCTCCTATTGCTGATACAAATCCCTTTAATTTTACATGAATGAGATTATCACCTAATGTGATTGATTAATACCTCTAATTCTCAGTAGCCTCTGTTCTTGGTTCTTGCTAACCAAATTCGCCTTTTGTTGTTTTGATTCTTAAAACTTTCAATTTGAGCCATAGATGTGCTCATAGGCTTCATTCATCTTCTCCTTTATATTCACATCTTTTTTAATGAGTGATTGCATCATCTATTTATAAGATGGATTGACATCATCAAGTTTTGAGAAAAATAATGTTAACTCTAAGATCAGGTTTACATCTTGTACCTAGATCTCCTAGTCTATGTGTTATAAATTAGTTAGACTAATTAAATAAATTACATTCATGTTTCTTATCCCTAAAGAAACGGATTTAAAAACAAATCAAAATCCTATAAATAGAATAAACTTTCTTTATCTGACATGGAAGTCAGATCCACTTTTTGCGGGCTGCAACTGACTCTCAGTTCCTGATAGTTGGTTATGCTTGACTATTGATCCGGTCGCATGAAGCCATCAAGAACCGACCCTATTGAAGGTCCATGAGCTTTTCCACTGAGAAAGTGACATCAAAGTCATCATGCAGGGATGAGGAGTAAGAAATATTTTCTAGTTTGGGAGAATCCAAACTGACCTCTACTGGTGGTAATTCTAGCATGCCGGGCTGGTGGCTGCGCTTGGTGTGGGGGTCACCCTCTTCTTTTTCCTTCTCGTCAGTGGAACCCCGGTCTCTAAAATGCTGGTAGGCTCTACTTTGGCAAAAGTCTATCTGCTCATCATCACGACCAACGATGGGGATCCCGTCAGGCAAGCAAATGCCATTGGAGTCATGAGCAGGCCGAAAGATATCTATGTGCTTATTTTCTTACTAACCAGCCTCGTCGACTCCGTTTGTTGTTTCAATTGTACTATTAAAGGGGTGGGAACTTGGGGAGGTACCTTGGTTGGAGTGCTCTCTTTTTCTCTCCCTTTGCTTGTGCTAGGTCCAGCAACATCGGAAGATGGAGTAGGTCTAGCGCCGACGAAGAGGGAGTGGCCTTACGAACCGCTGGTTTCTTCTGGGTGCTCTTGGGACACACCCAGGAAAAATATTGGTGACTTACTTCCAAAATAGGGTGACATACCCCTTCAATTGTCCAGTCCTTAAGAGTGGCCCAATCCACCAGAGGGAGATCTAACTTGTCCAGTCCTTGTCCTTTATATGCTGGATCCTCCAGCGGCCCATCATCTAAGAAACCCTTCAGAAAAGTCTGAAGGTCAAGTGCCTTCATGTGTCCTTTAGACATGCACGAATGTTGTCAGGCCTGGAGATCAAAACTATCTTGGCAGTCCACCCAAAAATCTTCAATATCTTCTTCATGTGGCGGGGATGCCCAGGGAAGCACTGTGGCAATCTTGCCTAGAGGATGGTAGTTTTTCCTGGCATGGTGGAATTCCACTAGTCCCAGGCTTTTATATTCATTATCTACCTCCCTTGCTGCAGTGAGGCTGCATGTATAATTCCCGCATGAAAATGGGAATGAGACATGGATGACTTTCTTCAATGTAAAGAAGGCATGTAGATCCATCATCTGTCGAAAGAACTCCAAAAGAATAATTTTGTCCCTATAATATCGGGGAAGAAGATGGGGCTTCCCATAGAAACTGGTCACCCGAATGTAAGTGTGGTGTTGAAACTGAATAAAATAGTGGCCATAGGTGCTGACCAAATTCATCACCGCCTGCGACAATCGGTACTCGAAATCTTGAGTAAGTGTTAGGATGTTGTGGTAAATGAAAGCATCATTTACCTGACAGAAGTTTGGGAAGCTGAGTTCCCACTGTATTTGGGGATAATGATCCCATGGTGTTACTTGACCCGGTCCATTTCCAAGTTCACCAACTGTTTCGAATCCTGGAAAAGTCAGTCTTTGTTGGGCTAGTGCCCATAACACGTATGATGTTATGTAAAAATTGGAATGCTAGATGATGCCCTTGAGCTACATGTCCACGTGATTTACTATGATAGCCGCCCAGTTGAAGGTTTGAATGTGTGTGGTGATGCAGTAAGAAAAGTAATACATCCATGCCGAGAAATCTCAGGCATGGGATAATCTGAAGATCCTGCACAAGAATATAATGCCTGCCTGAATGGGATCTTTGAATTCCCCACGGGGAATTTCCATCTTCATTCTCCTATAATCTCTCTTTGGGGACTTCATCCAGTGGCTATTGAGATATTTCTGGGAGATAAGGAGAGCATCCTCAAACTCCTGCAATGTCTGGACCCAATTCCAGATAATGGACCCTTTGAACTGTGGGATCCCCAGCCATGAGGCAAAAGTTGCTGCGTCCAGGGTGACAATTGTCGCTGGATACTATAATGGCCAGGGATCTAGAAATAGAATGGTCTGAGTAGATGCGTTGTACAAAGTTTCTAGCTATAGTATTAACTTCGGTTATTACACCGAATAAGGAAATTTTGTCACCTTAATGATGCCAGAGGCAGCCAGCTGAGTGGCCAAATTGTCTCCGATGGCCTTCAACCTATAGACGGCTTGGATCAAGCCTTGTATTTCAGCCCAAATCTTAGGCTTCATGTCTGTTATTTCTTGAACTCTGGAATCCACCTTGGATCCCACAAGGACACCCTCCTTTGGATATTTGGAGATCAAGGACAGCTTTTCTAACAAATTTTTGGTCTTGGTTTTTGTGGCCGCCCAGGTGGAAGTGGTAGGTAGCTCTGGGCTATTAGGAGTGATTACTTCAAACATCTGGATTAGCTTATCTGTAACCTACAAGACCAAAGAACTATTAGAACATGGTATATATAAAAGAATATTAGGAACTCTGGGTAATTTGTTACCACCCTGCACCTGTCCAATAAGTGTTAGTACATACCAAAATCCCAAAATACTTGAAATAGACATGAGAAGGACTCTAGGGTGTTGAATCAAGTGACACGAGGGAACCAAAGACAAGGGATTGCTCGGGACCTGGAGTCCAGATAAACTAGCCATTACCGTGTCGATGTGACCAGAGGGAAATCATACTTGGCTAACATGGGTTGGCACGTGGTCACGTGACAGGTGATGTAAAGGCATTAATGGAAACAAGTGGGCTGACATGGGGTAAAATTGAATGCCAGATGGGACATGGTTTGAATGCCCACTCATGGGAAATTAATCCCACTATTAAGGTGATGAGATAGAGGAGAGAGAAATTTGCCATGACTCGAACCAGCAAAGTGCCAAGTTCAAACCGTGGCAACTCTGTCTCGATGAGATTGGTATGGTGAGTTAAAACATACGACAAAGCACAAAAAAGTCATTAGTTTAGAGGGATATATATAATATATATACATGAATTCACAAAGGGCCAAAGGCTAAAACACATATACATTAAGATACACAGTATTTACAATCTTTTTATAGATTTACACCATATTTACACAAGTACACGAGCTATCCTAAGACAATATACATTGATTTACATTAGTTTACAACTACACAGAGGGAGGACAACCCTCTGGCAGAGCCAACCCACCATCAGGAGGCAAACCAACAAGCAAAACATGAAAGTGAAACCAAGAACAGAAGGAAACAACAAAAAAAAGGATAATAGAAAATCAAAGAACCAGCCGAGAGCCTACCTGGAAATCTGAAGAACAGCAGGGGAGAGGCATACTAGGAGAAATTTTGCAACAAGTTATACTCTTTAACGATCACAAACAGACATCGCAAATCAACTCGTAATCAACCACTAAGCACAGAACCACTCACAGGTTAATCACAGTTTAATCACCTAAGAATATCTTTGAATGCTCTAAGTGTTTTTAATCACGGTGACTATGAAAGTGACAAGTAATTGTTAGTAATAATTAAGAGGGGGGGTGAATCAGTGGCCTCAAAAATTTATCCTTTAAACTTTAATCCACCAATCAATACACCTCAGATTATTAAGTCCCTACAAGATGCATGCCTTGAAATACTTTGAAATAATTAACTG
>MU224282.1:1121942-1133891 GCA_018584345.1 Thuja plicata
CAACTATACTTACACCAATAATGACAATGTCATTAATATGGTTGAACCTGTTGACACTGAATACTGTAATGTCCTCATTCTTAAGGGAAAGGAAGATACATCTAAGTCCAAAGCACCTTTCATTTTGTGAGGGCCTGCACCTCAATCTTCTGAACAAGGACGGTCTCAATTGAGTGCTAATGTTGTTACTCGATCTTGCGCTAAAATCATTCTCAAAGGCCGTGAGCCTTCTATATCTACATCAACTCAACCTTCAGATAAGGCTAAGGTTGACCCTGTTACTAAGAATCCCAAAGTGGGTTCCTCATCTTATGCTACCAATTACAACATTCTTGATCAATTGCAACGTACTAATGCTCAGATAACTATTTTTGAGCTCCTAAAAATCTCCCCTGCTCATAGGGAAATTCTGGACAAAGCCCTCATTGAGGAAAATGTCCCAAAAGATCTTGATCTCGACCGGTTTCAATCTATGGTAGGTCACTTGACCTCTCCACATTACTTGTCTTTCTCTGAGGAAGATGACCATTCTTTGAGTCACTCGCATAATAACCCTCTACACATTGAATTCATGATTGGTTCCATGCGTGTTTGTCGTGTTCTCATAGATAACGGTGTTGGCCTAAATATTTGTTCTACTAGTTTCCTCATTGAGTTAGGCTATGGTGAAGACCGCATTGATGCTCGCAAAAAGATAACCATTAAATCTTATGATGAAGAGGAACAAAAATCCAAGGGTTTAGTTGTTTTTCCAATTAGAGTTGGTCCCGTTGAACGTGATGTTATCTATCAAGTGCTTGATATCCCTTTGGCATACAACATCTTAGTAGGAAGACCATGGATTCATGAAATGCAAGCTGTCCCTTCTACATATCATCAGTGCATCAAGTTCCCATTCCAAGGCTCTGAGGTGACTATACCTGCGAACATGTGCTATGATTGCAACGCCCTCACTAAAACTACTGACATTCTGGTGCCTACCAACAGGGAATCTGTTGAAATCCTTGAAGATAAACTAAAAGAAATAGAAAAGAACTTGACTCTCAAAGAAACTGACATGGGAGGATATCAGATTGGACTTGTATTATCCATCACATCGTTGCCTTTGTCTCCCCATTCTTTCAGGAGACCTTCTGAGAAAACTAAACCTTCTATGGCTTCACCTCCAACGAAGTATGGTGGTACCTTTGTACAAGCCACTGTACCATTAGACGAAGAAGAAGCTGAAAACAGAGCCATCAAGGCTTGGATTTACAAAGCAGAAGACAACTCTGAAAACATTCCTCCTTATGACATGAAAACTGAGAATTATGGAAAGGGCTTATCTATTATGCAACGCTTCGGCTATAAAGGGGATGGCCCCATAGGTGCAAATCATAAGGGTTTGATTGCACCACTTGAAACTATTGGTCGTAGGACACGCGACTCTACTGGCATAGGCTTCCAAAAACTCACATTCCAATTGGGAATAAATAAGTTTGTACCCAAAGAAGACACCTCAAATTGCAGAACCTGAAGATAGCTCCGATGAGGATACGTTTCCTTATCCTATTCCACCGGACCTGGCTGTATTCTTTTCTGAGCCAGATAGTTTTGTGCCATGTGTCAGTACTGTAGATACTGATAGTGATTCTGATTCTACTACCTCCATTGCTCCATTAACTTATGAAGAATGGAAAGATATATATACTCTGAATCCTAGTCATTAGAGTGATTTATTCATACCACCACACTTTCAAGAGCAGTTTGATCAAGAATGCCAGTCACTTCTCCTTACGCGGGAGGCAAGTGATGATACACACACTATTGAGGTATATTGGTCTACAGATACTCATTTGACTATAGCCAAAGTTCTAGGCAGCTCTCATCCCAACTGGGGACAAAGAGTTTATTTTACTCACGTCCTGCACATGAGAGCTAACGATGAAAGGGACTCTCATGAATATGAGTTTGACAGCTTATCCTATGCCACTTCTGATAGAGATGCGGATACAACAAATGCAAATGAAAACCTTCTCGAAGTAGGTGAATGGTCTAGTGTAGGGCCACATGAGTCTGACTCTCTAGGTGTTGACGTGTCGTCTACTGTGATCGTTAGGGATCAAAGGAATTATAATATACCTTTGGAAGAGATCGCTTTGGGTCTCGACTTACTTGTACATGCCTTTGATGACTATACCGTGAATGCACTTGAACCCGTCGCTCCTCTTTCACTCCGCCATCTCAAGCTTATAGACTGGAACTCCACTTCCCCATCCAATGAAGTCCTTACGTTCCAGAATGATTATGATCTTGCTTGTTACCTACACGCCGTCGAACTTGTAATGTTTCCTACCAACGAAGCAAGCGTCAACATGACTGAGGCTGATATCAAGTATCTTAGTCACAAAATAAAAAGAAGAAAAAATAAACGCTCTGATGGTGAAAACCACCTGGTGGTAGTGTCAGAGACAAAAATAGTCAAAATAAATGATGTATCCGAGGGTGAAAACCTCTTCGAGGCGCCCGAGGATGAGATACTTGATGCGCTTCCTAGTCATTTTCAGGAAAGATCATCTGTCCTTATTGAGCTAACTCAACCTATCAACTTGGGTACAGAGGCAGAACCATGGATCATTCACTTGGCACAATCCTTATCAGCGGCTGAAAGAGAGGAATTCATCACATTCTTCAGAAAGAAAAAGATTAACTTTGCATGGAAGTATTCAGATATGCCTAGATTATACCCTAATCTAATCATGCATCATCTATCCATTGCACTAGGTGTTAAGCCTGTCAAGCAGAAGCTTCGCAAGATGCATCCACACATAGCTCTACTTGTCAAAGCTGAGTTAGAGAAATTGCTCAAAGCAGTGTTTATCAGAGTCATCGACTATGCAGAATGGATCTCTAATATTGTTCCAGTGTCCAAACATGACACATCTATCAGAGTCTGCACAGACTTCAGAGACCTAAATTTGGCATGTCTGAAGGATGATTTCATATTGCCAAACATCGATATGATTGTAGATATGACAGCTGGATATGAAATGTATTCATTAATGGATGGTTTCTCTGGTTATAACCAGATAAAGATTGCACCAGAGGACCAAGAGAAAATATCTTTCACATGTGCTTGGGGAACCTTCTATTGGAATGTCATGCCCTTTGGACTCAAAAATGCTGGAGCTACATATCAGAGAGCAGTTACCACTATATTTCATGATATGATGCATAAATATATGGAAGATTACGTGGATGACACTTTGGCTAAGAGTATGCACCCCAACAAACATCTTGCTGATCTAGGACCTATCCTCAACCGTATGGAACAATTTAGTCTCAGACTTAATCCTAAGAAATGCACCTTTGGCATAACATTTGGTAAGCTACTTGGCTATATCATATCTGCCAAGGGTATTGAAGTAGATCCTGCAAAAGTACAAGCTATTCTGGAAATGCCGCCACCTAAGAATATCAGACAAATGAGAGGACATCAAGGCCGCCTATAGTCTATTCGGTGTTTCATCTCTCAACTGGAAAATAAGTCACAACCATTTACCAAGACCCTACACAAAGGTGTGACTTACCAATGGAATAAAGAATGTGATGAAGGGTTCACGCAAATCAAGCAATATCTTGCTAACCCGCCTATCTTGATGCCTCCCATTCATGGGAAGCCACTTATACTCTACATATCTGCTACGGACACATCATTGGGTATCCTATTGGCTCAGGAAGATCAACATAAGAGAGAAAGGGCTATCTACTACATCAGTCAGACTCTGGTCTCCTATGAAACAAAATACTCTACTATAGAGAAGGCTTGCCTTACAGTAGTGTTTCCTTCCCAAAAGTTGCGACATTATATGTTGGCTCATACCACACGTTTGATTGCTAAAATTGACCCTCTAAAGTACTTTCTCAGTAAAGTTACCCTCACAGGTAGACTAGCTAAATGGGTCATGATTCTTAGTGAGTTCGATATTGAATATGTTGAAAGGAAAGCCATTAAGGGCCAAGCAATAGAAGATCAATTGGTGGAGGCACCTATAGTCGATCATCAACCATTGCACATAGAATTTCTAGATGAGTCCATATTTCTTCTTACACATCGCTTGTGGACTATGTTCTTCGATGGATCATTTACCCAACAGGGGTCAGGTGCGGGGATCCTATTCATTACACCTCAAAGATACTCATTACCAAAGGCATATAAAATGTTGTTTCCTTGTACAAACAACATTTCTGAGTATGAATCTCTTATCAACGGTATGAAGATCGCCCTGGAGTGGCGCGTGGATGAACTGAATATTCTTGGAGATTCCCAATTGGTCATCAATCAGGTTAATGATATCTATCAGATGAGAGACGATAAGTTGATACCCTATAAAATGATGGTTGATGATCTTAAACAGTATTTCACTCACATCACATTTTCATAGGTACCAAGGGCATATAATAAAGTAGTAGACGCCATGGCTACTCTTGCCTCTATGCTGCAAATACCTAAAAATGATTTTCAACATGAATTCCTGGTGGAGACGTTATGCTACCCATCTTATACTCCCTTGACTCCTAGATGATCTATTCTGTCATAGGACATGACTCATCTCGCTACCACCACATATTCTCCTACCTACATGACCAGATCATTCCAGACACTTACTCTCAGAATGAGAAACGTCACCTAATCTGCAGTGCTTTACAGTTCGTCATCATTGCTAATGACTTGTATAGATGTGGTCTAGACGGTACCCTCCTTAGGTGTTTAGAACCCGATGAGTCCAAACAAGCGTTAGTAGAGGTGCACGAAGGTATCTGTGGGTCACATTCTAATGGCCTAACATTGGCCCACAAACTTATTAGAGTTGGTTACTATTGGCCAGATATGGAAAAAGAAGCAACGTAGTTTGCCAAGTCCTGCAAACAATGTCAATTACATGGAAACTTGATTCACGCTCCAGCCAAGGAGATGATTCCATTTATTACTTTCTGGTCATTTCAGCAATGGGCCTTTGATTTGGTGGGTCAGATCTACCCCTCGTCCTCCAACAGACATAATTTTATCATTACAACTACGAATTATTTTACTAAGTGGGTGGAGGCAGTCCCTCTCACCGTTGCTAGTGGCAAAACAGTAGCAATGTTTATTCTTAATTACATCATCTACAGGCATGGTGTACCCTCAGCGATTATCACAGATAATGGGAGACAGTTTAAAAATAAGGATTTGACAGAACTTTGCTCTAAGTTCAAAATTACTCAACACTGGTCTTCCATCTATTATCCTCAAGGTAATGGACAAGTGGAAGCTTCCAACAAAACAATCCTTAAGATCCTGCATCGCACAGTACATAAATCCAGATGAGACTGGAATCTCCAAATCAATCCAGCTCTTTGGGCATATAGGACAGGTATTAGAACACCAACGGGAGCTACACCCTATGCATTGGTTTATGGGGCAGATGCGGTGTTACCTATTGAGGTCGAGATTCCTTCTTTGCGAGTCTCTCTGAAAGGCCTCGTCACTGATGAAGATACTAGAATATCTCGGCTACAAGAGCTGAAATTACTTGATGAATGTCGCCAAGTGGTGTTCGATCACCTAAGAACATATCAAAAGAGGATTTCTAAAAGTTATAACAAGAAGGTCTGACCAAGAGAATTCCAAGCGGGTGATCTCGTTCTAAGAGAGAACCCTAAAAATCAGCAACATCGGGTCCAGAAAGGCAAGTTTGAACCTAATTGGCTCGGCCCATATATTGTTACTACAGTGTTTGGGTCTAGTACCTATCAACTCTCTACTACTGAAGGAGAACAACTCAAAGAGCCCATCAACGCTCTTCATTTGAAGTAGTTCTACAGCTGAGACATCTGCAGTATGCTCATGTATATACTAAAGTCCTGAAAAAATCCTAAACATTTGAAAAAGTCCTGAAAAAATGATCATCTTAGTGAAAACCTAGCGATAGGCGCTTTGATGTATCTCCAAAAAAATCATATATTCCAAAAATACAAAAAAAAAAAAAAAAAGTTTGAAAAGTACAAAAAAAGAGAAAAAGAAAAAAAGGTGTCATTGATGAAAACCTAGCAAACAGGCGTCATGGTAGCAAAAAAAAGAATTTCTGCCAAGAAGGTGAAAACCTAGTAAACAGGCGGCTCTTGTTCCACAATGCTATACCTATTGCGTCACCCCTTAGCTTTATGCATTTGCTTTCCCGCATTCCTACTTTCTTTTGCTTTCAATTCCTGTCAAGACACCAACTCACATGGATTGAAACTAGTCATACTCTCAGGGAAACCCTCCTAGTCTTGGGGGCATTGTATTATTATCTTTTGGATCCACTTTGTGACAGTCACCAGTGGTTCTCACTGTGTCTGCCTATTTTCACTTAGCTTATACAGAGCTCTTTCTATTCTTGAGAGACTCTCTCACATCAGTCACCAGTGGTTCTCACTGCGTCTGCCTACTGATGTATAGCTTATACCACGATCACTTCATTTTGAGCATCTCTCTCGTGTCAGTCACCAATGGTTCTCACTACATCTGCCTACTATCACTTTTCTATCGATATTTCTCACATCCATTCCAGTTGGAGTCATACTCAACGCTCTATCTATCAATACTCAGTCTTGACGATTCTATGCTTTAGTTTGTACATATCTTTTGGTCACTTTTGTGACACTCTGGTTCCTTTGCAGACCCTCCTAACTTGTCCTTAATTTAGTGCCATATGCTTGGGGGCAATCACATCTCATTTGTCCTCACAACATACATCAAGTCAGTCATCATTACTTGGGGGCATGGGTCCCCCATTTCATCATATCGCTGGTTTACACCTGAGTTAGTAATCTTGTCACAAGGACAACTCTCTACTGACACAAACTGGTGTTTTTCAACACCACCATAACAGTGTTTTTTAACACTATCTTTGGACACATCTGTTTTTTTAACACATATCGGATATCTCAAACATAAACACCTATCGATAACATTCAAACACAATGCACTCACAAGCACAAATGGTGTTTTTCAACACCTCATACACATCCACATTCGCAAAACTTTGAAACAGGCTGAGCTATAGCTCAAATATTTCTTTGTATGTTGTCTATTCTTATGGATTTCATTGACATTTTATTTGTCTACTACTTGTTGGCATAGTCTCGATGATCCGGTAACGTCAAATAAACAGGGTGTATGTGATAAGAGCTCCCACAATAAGGTAGAACAGCCTCACATCCCTCGATCTTGTTTATTTGTACGCCATGGTGAGGTCGGTACTATCTTCTTTCTTGTTATTGCTCTGTTTGTTATTTTTTTGCTTGTTATTGATTTATATGTTTACGCACGATCGCACTCATGGTTATCTTGGCTTTGAATGCCTTGATACTAGTGTACTCTTGCAACATTAACTGCAAACAATGTTCAGGTCATCTTGGCTTTTGTGCCCTGGTGCTTACGTTTGTTTCCTGCAATTTATCCGATGATATAAAGTCATATTCATATCCTTATGGTTGCATTGTGGCGCCAGTAAGGGTTGTATCGACTTTGATGTTCCAAAAAATGCTCAATGATGATAACTATACGATGGGTCTCACAACCATGTCCTAGAATTGCACCTTCATATTGCATCTAGCATAGGATTGCATTTTCATTCTAGACTTGCATTATGACAATGATTCAGTGTTCTCTTCATTGCATTCTTCTAGGTTCATACTTTGGGGAGTTCTTCTTCACCGTTCACGTTTCATCACGACTGCACAGGTGTTTGATCCTCGCTCTTGTTTCTTTACATGTCCTTTTGGTTAGCATTTGTTGTCCTGCATGAGATATTAGTACCATATACATATTCATATTCACATTTCATGATCAATCATACATTACATTTACACTTTCATTTACATATTACATTTGTATCGAATCATTTACATACATACATCTTTGCATTCATACATGTGCATTACATACATATCTTTCAAACATGTTCATCCATTTGCATACATTCTAAAACATCTAAGCATATAGGAAACATCTCATAAAAGACAAAATACAACATGCGATGATACCAAAAGATGAGCTCATATATATATATATATGTCATGTGTCAATACAAATACAAAAATGGTGCTACTCGAGCACAATCTATCTCAAAATGATGATACAATACAAAAATGCCCACGCATCAGATATATCCTGTGATCTACTATCTCTCACATCAGCCTAGCTCTGGCCCTCTCCCTCGTCACCTAGAGGAGGTGGAGGTGGGGCCCTATCTGGAGGAGGCGCTCTCTGTGCTCCCTCTGATCCTCTCGCATAAATGGAGAATCTAGCTACCTGTGATGCCTCATCAGGTACCGCACCTATGTATGAAGCATAATAGTATGCTGCTTGCGCTATCTGCTAGCGCACCTCCTCTCGCAACTCATGCAACTGCTCTCGAAGATCTTGTATCTCCCGATCTCGATCCACTAATCGTGCATCTTGCACCGCCACCTGTATCGTGAGGTCTCCCACTTGTCTAGTGAGCTGCCTCATCCTCTCTCACATCCGACACTATAGATCCTACGCTGCCTCCTGCTCTGCCTCCTGTGTAGGCTGATCCTCCTGCATCGAATCCTCCTGCTGCTCCTCCAGCTGTGCTGCAGTCCATTTTCGTGACTTCCTGGTGCTCCCACTGCCACCTACTCCTGCATCCATCCCCATCTGTCAGGTGGGGATGGCTACCTGAACTGTCCTGGGTCGGGGACCCTGTTGTGCCCTCTGCTGTGGTGGCGGCATCTGTCCCTGCTGCACCTGTGGCTGTGCTAACTGTGGGGGTACCACCTATCCTCTCCCTGCTGTGCCCACTAGATCTGTGAATCTCGGGAAGGGATGCGTAATAAAGTGCTCCCTATACTCGGCTATGATGCCGGCATCTGCCACATCCCTCAGGTAATCCCATTGAGCTAGTACCAATAATTGGACCTCTATCATCGTACGCCCCTAGTCTAGTGTAGAACCCCAGCCTCTCCTCACCTCATCAGCGAACCTGAAGTAAACCATGTAATCCTGGGCAATGTCCTGCGGGCGACCAAACTGTCACCATACCCGCCTCACGGGAAATCTCTCAAGCACTGTAATCGTGTGTCCTATCAATGCATGGGGGTAGAACATGTGGCTCAACTGCTCCGCTGCATCATCCCAGGCCTCTGTGAGCCTCCACGGCCTCTATACCACTGTCGATATATCATCGAGCTAAGCTCGCCACTGAGCAGTCTTACCCAGCGCGGGCTGGGTAACCATACCTCTGTACCTGCATATATAAGGCTCCAAAGGCTGCCTCATATCCTTGCATATGGGTCTAGTAACGGGAAGATGCTCCCATGCCCATATCTGTAGAA
This sequence comes from Thuja plicata, assembly GCA_018584345.1. Taxonomy (NCBI): domain Eukaryota; kingdom Viridiplantae; phylum Streptophyta; class Pinopsida; order Cupressales; family Cupressaceae; genus Thuja; species Thuja plicata. The sequence goes on from MU224282.1 coordinate 1,131,309, forward strand.
CAAATACCCCGGCAGCCATACTCTTTGCCTCTCTATAGACGATCTCATGCATCTCATGATACATGTGTGCCAGCATACACTGGCCCCATCCGTAATGTCATGGCCTAGCCATCATTAGCTGTAGCATCCTGCCCCAGCCGCACTCTAGACCGTGTTGTCCATGATCTGGCATCAAATAGCATCCCAGGAAGCATGCTAACACCACTGGTAATCTGTGGGTCCTACCATATGACCCAATCAGCTCCTCCCATGGGACAGCCCTGCCCATCACGAGATCGTCCTAGAAGATCTCTCTCAAGGCTGTCGTGCCCACCTTGGGTCGTGTCTCGTACTCCACTCTCGTCCCAACAAATGGTATCCTCAAAATCCTGTAGATGTCCTCAAGAGTGACAGTCATCTCCCCCTGCGGTAGATAAAACGTGTTCATTTCTGAATGGAAATGCTCAACTAAGGCACACAATAATCTGTGATTTACCCAGATCTCGAGTATATCACATAGCATACTCAAACCCAATGTCGCTATATGCACCGTCTTAGCATCATCTAGCTGAGCTATCAATCTGCTAATCATTGGATGATGCGATCTGAATGATATATCTGGAAAGACAACCTGCAAGACATATGAACAATAAAGCACTATCAGTACTCGCCAATAATCAAAGCATAATGCAATAATAAAGCATTTAAGACACCCTACAGACACTAACAACTCTGACGCAATCACTTTTTGACGCAACGCAGACCTTTTCAAATACGATAGGACAATATTTCACGTGCAAAAAAAATTCCTCTTTCACGCGACAAAGTGCTTTATATTGCATGACATTTCTCTATTCGCGTGATGTTTTATTCGAGATCGCGCAAAGAAATGCCTTTCATAGGCAGTTTTCGCACAAAATTGGGTCCACCCGCGCATGAAACTTTGTTTCGAGTGGCGTGAAAACATAGTTTCTTCGCACGAGCTTTCCCTACGGGGCACGCGAAGAAACTACTTCTTCGCGCGACAACCCGTGACCCACTACCAAAAAATGTGGAAAAACATGCTAAAAATTGACCTAAATATTTGAAATTTGAATTACGGAGAGGTTTATCAACTACTTACAGGTGGTCCGTATGCTGTGGGCCGGCTGTACCTCCTAGATCGCTCGAATCGATGGCTACTGTAGGGGACCACCATTTTTGTCTTCTACTCAGAGCTCTTTTCTCACAAAGTCAAAGGGTTGAAATGATTTGAAAATGACCCTTTTGTCCTTATATAGGGTTTGACCTAATTTTTCAAAGTTTTTCATTTTGCGCAAAAATTGCACCACTACCTAATTTGACCATCCTGAATCCATTTTTGTGATCAAAATCAAAATCTGACACTTCTATATAGCTCAAAATCACATTTTAAAATTTTCAAGACCGATGCAATCAGACGCTTATGCAGTCACCCTTCTAACCTCGCTTTCTCGTCAGAATCTTATCATATCATCATTTTCTCAAATCTTTGACTTTTTTCCTCAAAAGTCAACTCTGGTCAACTCTAGTCAACCCCAGTCAAACTTGGTCAACCTGACCTTGAAATCACTCAAAATTGATTCTGAATCTTTTGAATTCTTCTGTAATCTATTCTGAGTTCTTTCTCTCTGTGATTTTTCACTTTCTATCATCATTATGACGTGTCATCTTTCGATTTCACTCCCGAGGGGGCAGGATGATTACATCATTAAATCTACCCAAATCAATATCAAATCCTCACCACTTGGGGCATTTCAATTTTTTGTACCTCACGGTCAAAACTGAGTGTTCCATGTCTTTCAATCACTTGGGGCATTTCAGTTTTTCGTACATCATGTTCAAAACTGAGTGTTCCATGTCTTTCAATCACTTGGGGCATTTCAATTTTTCGTACCTCACAGTCAAAATGGAGTGTTCCATGTCTTTCAATCACTTGGGGCATTTCAGTTTTTCATACCTTACGGTCAAAACTGAGTGTGCCATGTCTTTCAATCACTTGGGGCATTTTAGTTTTTCATACCTCACGGTCAAAATTGAGTGTTCCATGTCTTTCAAATCACTTGGGGCATTTCAATTTTTTGTACCTCACGGTCAAAACTGAGTGTTCCATGTCTTTCAATCACTTGGTCGCCATGTTTAGTTTTTCATACCTCACGGTCAAAACTGGGTGTTCCATGATTTTTCAATCACTTGGGCGCCATGTTTAGTTTTTCATACCTCACGGTCAGAAACTGGGTGGTCCATGCTTTTCAAACCACTTGACACCATGTTTAGTTTTTTTGTACCTCACGGTCAAAACTGGGTGTTCAAAATCATTTCTTTTGTGTTTCAGGCATCAGACTATTCTTTGAATTAATGTGTTGCTCACACATCAATTCAAAGAGGGGCAAAATGTAACACCCCAAAATTGGCATCTTGCAACTCTAACCAATTTTGTTGCATTTGTCATTTTTCTGAATCATCAAAGTCCTATTGTACTAGGCAATTTTGAGTTTTCACTGACTCTACTCGACCTAAGTGTCAAATGCAGAAAATCCTAAATCTGTATTAATCATACATCATATTTAATTCCTAAATATCTAT
>MU224282.1:1133945-1167212 GCA_018584345.1 Thuja plicata
CTAGCACTTTAATTAAATTAAATTCACCCTCTTTAGCTGAGACACATGAAAAAGGAATTAAATAATATTTTATTATTAAATAAATATCCTCATTTCAATAATTGAATTTAATATTCGGATAATTGAGAGAAAGCAATTATGAGGTCATATTTATTTAATTAATTGGATATTCTCTCAAAAATCTTATTTCTATTCAGAAATAGAAACTTTGAATTAATTGTGCTTTAAAGATAAATAAAACAATTAAATTCAAATAAAACAATATTAAATCAAAGAGATAAAACAGTTAAAGCAGGAAGAAAACAATTTATTGAATTTTTTTCAATAAAAGCTTTCTATTTTTAATTGGCTTTTCTATTTGTTTTATTTCAAAATAGGAAAGTTTCTATTATGATCCTCTCAGGGTCTATAAAAGAACCCTCTTTCTTCATTCAAACCCCCTGAAAAAATTTACTCACTTTTGCATTGTTAAAATACTGAATTGTTGTCTCATTTTCTTAATATCTCATATAGAATAATTTCATATTGCAAATAGATAGCTTTCAATTTCTAGATTAATGGTATTTAGCATTCATGTTTAGATGATCTCTCATATTTCATTTTCTTAGCATAATCTTGCATTGCATTGCATTTTATCATGATAAATCCTTCATTCATAGATTGGTCCATGGTTGTGAGACTCTCGTCCTAAGAGAAAAATTCAAAAACCCCATCTAGATAGAAGGCAACAGGTCGAATCACACAGGCAAGCAGGATGAATAACTCATATTCAGTCTTGTTTGTACCTGGTGAAGAAGGACTATGTTGAAGTGTGTGGTTGATTACAAAGGCCAAAATTAACACATACAAGATACATCGCTTCCGCAAAGTGATATAGATTCATTATGGGCACTGAAGAAGAAGGCCCAAGCGGTTGATGAATGGGTTGCCTTGCAGTTGGGAAACGTTTGGCATTTCCTAGTGTCCACACTCCCAAATCTATATGCGGCCCACCACGTCTTACACCAGGCTGAAACCACCATCAGCATATGGGAGGGGGACATTGAGAATTATGAGGCGTGGAAGGTTGAGTTAGAAGAACTCATTGGCCTTGGAGAAGAGATTATCTCTGAGTTCAAAATTCTAAGGGAAGAGACATTTGATTTTGTGAGGACCCAGCACTCCAGAATTGACCTCACATTGGGGGTACTTAAGCAACTAGTGGGGACTCTGTGTGATAAGATCAATGCAGTTCAGTATTCTTTCAATTTATACAAGTCTTTTGTTTCGAAGGTCTTCGGGGCTAATCCATTTAGCACTGACACATGCACGCCAGAGGAGTATGTTTTGTGGAAGTTTGATGAGTTGATGGACTCTAGGTATCAATCCCCAAAGGGGATAGATGGAGCTAAAATGATGCAAATAACTCACATGGTGCTCAGTGGCCACAATGTGGCAAACATGGCCGATGAATTCAAGGGAAATGTTCCAGAACTTGGGGAATAGATTGAGATGGCCAAGTACCGGCGGGCTGGCCTTAAAGACATCGATGAAGATGTAATTTCTTGTCTCCTCCAGACCTTCAACGAAAGTAAGCAACAATAAAGACTCTCCGGGGGCCGGATAAAACTTAAGTGTTTTGTATTCTTTATTCTTTTGGAACGTAAGTTCCTGGATCCCGGAGTCCTGGATCCTACATTTTGTATTCTTTTAGTGACCCATGTCCCGGTCCCCAAGGTCGACCGGTCACTTTCAAGGCAATTAATAAAGGTTGTCAAAAAGTAGGTAACCACTAAAAAACACATCATCTTAGTGGGAGGTTTCTGACATACGGTCTTCCCAAGGTGTCGCTTCAACGTTACACTTGGCACATCGGAGATAGGGCACCGCTTTTCCCATTTATGAGGCATGTAGCCTCAATCCCTGGGGGATCGTATTTCTTGTTTCTCCTTCTCATCTCTCTTCTCGAGGCTGATTCTTCTACTGTACCTCTCATCTTATTCTTTTGACATGACAAGCCTATTCTGTCTCTAGGTCTTTTGTAGATTGGTGCAGGTAGTACCGACCACCAGATAATATATTTTATTGTAAAATGTAAGTTACGATTAGGGTTAGATGTGTATGTTTATAAATAGTAAGTCTAACGCCATTCCAAGGGTTGGCAAAATTGATGATTTTGCAGTCCATAATTAATAGCAATCTGGTTTTCTCAGTTCTGAGTTGCAGAGCTCAATGCTCTATATTCTTGAAGCTTTCATAGTTAGATGCTTCCTTGGAGCCACCATTGTACCATGCACCAGTGCTTGCTGGAAGAAATGTTAATGAAGAAGCTAGAATTCTCTCAATGATGTTGTTGGCATTTTATCTTCTAAGTTAACAGTATTTTATGCTTTATGTTCTTCATGTCCTTTGCTCTGATACTTAAAAGTAGATTAACGACCTCCTTTCTCTTGCTACTGATGAAATATGAACTGATGGTTGTATGTTTCTTCGGTATTTAGTATAATGTATTAGAGCATTATTGATGTCTGGAACGTTTAGTTTAACTATAGATAGATGAAATATTTCTAACTCTGCAGTATATTTTTCAGTTTATTTGTTAAGTAAATACGTGCGCGCTTACAGGAAACCCCACTTGCTTGAATCCCTAGAGAGAATGAGCTGAAGATAACCAGCTATCCCCCTCAAAAATAGTGACACCTCCCAACCGAGCCCTGCATCGTCAAGACCTGACTCTCACATGCTTGGAGGCCCAGGGAATCTCATTTCCCCAGATAACCTTTGCAGGAAAATTTGGCCGATACCCTGGTACCCGGTGACAACTTACACCTATTGGCGAGCCCGGTCACCAAAATCTCGTCAACAGAAACTGGCACTAGAAGGAGGGCATAAGCTCATCCCCCTCTCGAGATTCTAATTTTACACCTCCCAAGGGTTCCCCAAGCCATAGTTTTAGGAGTCAAGCCTTCAGCGGGATTGGGTCTTTCTCCCCAGCAAGATTTGAAAGAATCCTTAGATCAACCCCTAAGCCTAGAAGGTTTATCAAACTCGAGCCTCCTGCTTGAAAGAAATGGACCCTAAAAATTACACCAGCCACTATTTTCTGGGGGTCTAGTGTACCACAGAATATCCAAACTTCCCAGACAATCCTGGGAACCAACGTTCAACCTACTCAAAATTTAGTTCTCCAAATGGCCGCATACTTCGGTAACATCGGGTCCCCTATGGGAACTTTTTCCGGTGCAACCAACGATTTACCCTTGCACCCAGAGAAGATTTTCCCATGATATGAACACTTGGGCTCACGAACTACAGAGGAACATTTGTAGGCATACAAAGATGCCATGAATTGACACTAGATCCAACATGAAGATGTTGTGACCCGGATGTTTCCCCTGTCCTTGGGATAGGGAAAACTAAACTGGTACCTTAACCTTCCCGCCAACTCCATCAATAATTGGCAAGACATAGAGGATGCCTTCTTGGCTGTGTTTCATGTACATGTGGACCCAGCTTGGTCCCACAGCCAGTTCATTTCTATCAAAAAGGAACCAAATGAACCCCTTGCAGCATTCAATCACCGGTTCCAACGCACCCTAAAGCGGTGCACGGGTCCTTTCATTCCATCCTGGAAAGTAACCATATAGACTTATCTCAATGTGATGGACCCCTTCGTTCCCACTTTCCTCTATAGAACAACCACCGCAGGTGACCGGGATACTTTGGTGAAAGTTTACAACGTAGCCTTAGCACTATCCCATGCACTCAACAAATCCTTGGGCGGGATTGGGTAGAGTATGCCATTCAACATGATCCCCAGTGGAACTACATACGCTGGGGGGTATAACCCCAATCTGTCAATGGGTGCCCCCATCATGTCAATGACTCCCCTACCACCGCCAATAGACCAGCAAGCCTGGTACGTATACCCATCGCAGACTCAGACAATACCGGGTCTGGAATCTTTCCCTTGGAACCAGCCATAGCAAACACAACCTCAGAGATAACCACCTAGAGTGCCCTTCTTTTAGTCGCTCATGGCAAGAGGATTTCTACCCTCGACTCTGGAAAATACTACTGCCTTCCCAAGGAACCAACAACAACAACCGTCACATTGCGACATAAACACTCAGCTGACTATCAAGGTTGAATCCCTTTGGTGAATGTTGTCCACCCTGACTGTGGACATGGGTCAGCTGAAGGCGGGGTCTTACACACCCCAGAACTCTAATTCCCAAAGAGGGAATATTTTCTCCAGCCAGCGAAACAACAATGCCGGAGGAAGAAACTTCAACAACGGGCCTCGACCCAACCAACAGCAATGGAACAATAACGCGAGTGTCGAAGGTCCACCTCCAAAACAAAATGCCAATCAAAGTGGTGTTGGACCATCCCACTTCACACCAGTCGCAAACTTCTAGCCCATGACCAATTGGTGTAGATTTCATGACATAAGTTCCCACAATGATGTAAACTGTGCCACGCTGGAGAAGGTCATCATGATCTCCCAACTGGATAGACAACAAACATCTGACTATACTCCCCCAGAACCTCCTGTGTAAGAGCCAACTCACAGTGCATTCACCTATGAGACTGTCTTCTTTGGATCCTCTAGAGAAGATGAAGAAGAATCCAAATTATAGGGATTCTTTGATGAGTCAATTCTGACCTTTGAGGCCAATACCTTCACCAACTCGTAGACTCCTTACAACACTCAGAGCTAGGCTGGTAAAGGACCAGTTTACACGCTGACACCTCCTGCCAAAGATACTCCTCCCCGGGACAATACAATTGACTGGCATGTCCCCCCAAAAGGTCCTAGCTCTAACCAAGCAAAAGACCTATTCGAGGGAAACCATCAATTCCTGGGAGGAATATTTGACATCACAAGGGTGTTAGAACAAACCACCACCTCCATGACCTTGATGGAGGTTTTTCTAAACTGTCCCGAGTAGAAGAAATATCTTTTAAAACTCTTGGAAAACCCAGAAGTGGTCAGTCACCAACCCAAGACTGTCTCTTTTGAGGACGCCAACGCGGCTGTCTTCTGGGAAAAATACTAAGGACCCTCCATTCCTACTAGGCCTGAACATACAAGACAAGAACATACATAACTGCCTAGTAGATTCTAGCTCTTTGAGCAACATCATACCCCTGTCCATATGCTAGAACCTCGGATTCAAACCCACCCCATCTAGTGGCGCACTGATTCAGCTGGACAAAACTGATGTGAAGATGGTGGGTGAACTAAAAAATGTCCAGATACAGCTCATCTAGGACCCCAGAATAGCCAGCATAATCGATGTTCAAGTGGTTGACATCCTAGAGACTTATGGGATGTTATTAAGTCAAAACTGGTCTAAATCATTGAATGGATACTTTTCAACCAACTTCTCCCACTTATGGCTCCCTTGGGAAGGAGAATCAAACAAAATCTAGGTTGAAAGTGAACCCAGGATGAAGTGAGCCCTCACCAAAATTGGGAGGGTTAACGAGGTCTTATTCTCTGAGACTTCCCTGGGGGTGTACTGACCCTTTGAAATCTTAATATTCGATTTCACTCCCAGGGAGGATTCCATAGTTCTACAAAAAACCTAGGACCTAGAAGAAAAATTGAGGGTTGAAGTTAACTCTCAAGGTGCCACAGCGACCCCCACTACACTCTTGTCTGACACCTAATGCCAGATACACTATCAGAAGCATTCAGAGTTAGAGTGTGAGCCTTGACTTTCCATCACTACCTGGCACATCGGTGCCTTCCAGAATAAAGAACATACAGTTGATTCTCTAGAATCCAGTATTCCTACTGGAAACACTTCTTTAGTGCAATTTCCCTAGGGATCTCAATTTCAAACCCCTCCGGAGGCAAACCTCACCCATGTGCCACCAGTGCGGGAGGAAGCTCCTCCCAAGTCTCCCAATGATAATCCAAAAGTTTCTCCATCTCCCTAGCTCCAGACTACAAGCAACGACTCGTGGACCCTTAGGTTTGATGGGTCCCGGTCTAAACAACGCTGTGGGGCTAGAGTAGAACTAATCAACCCATGAGGGAAATCCTTCCTCACATCCTATAGGCTAGAATTCAACTACACAAATAATCTTACAAAGTATGAGGCTTTGATTGTTGGACTCCTATTCGCATAAAGGAAAGGAATCTCCCACCTCTGGGCTCTGGGTGATTCAAATTTGATTGTCAAACAGATCTGGAGTCAATACACTTGTAATGATAAAAGGCTGGCTGCATACCGCAATTGGGCATGGAGCCTTATTGAAGATTTTGATGCCTTCAATATTGATCTTATTCCTCGGCTATGGAATTATATCCCAGATGCCCTCTCTATTTCCGCTAGCACACTTAAGCCCATGGCCGGCTCATGACTCTAAATATTTTCTGTGGAGATGATCCCCACCCCGTCCATTCTAGATAATGTCACCCAGTTTCAGGTGTTTGAGGACAATCAACATATCCTAGCCTTCATGGCCAATGTTGGTGTCTTCGAGGACCAGATAGTGGAGGAACGAGACCATGATGACATTGGATAGGGTGATGAAGATGATGGGATCATGGACCTACCTACCAACACCATCCCAAAGGGGATGGTCACGCTTGAATGTATCTTCGACTTGGACCCTCAAGGCCGAGAAAAGATATCATCCTCCTCTGAGGGAGGAAAATTTGAGAAAGTAAACATCGGCCAGCCCGATGAAGAAAAGATGATACACATTAGTACCTCCTTCTCCCCTGAGGAGAAGGAAAAGATTCTCGTGTTCCTCAAGGAATACATAGATGCGATCGCATGGGGATATGAGGATTTGAAAACATATGACACATCCATTATGACTCATACCATCCCCCTGAAACCTGATGCTAAGCCTTTTTGGAAAAAGCAATGACTAGTCAACCCGCTGATCGAGCCTCTGATTCGTCAAGAGGTGGAAAAACTACTGTCGGCCCAGATAATATTTTCAATCCAGCACACTACATGGGTTGCCAATTTGGTCCCTATTCAAAAAAAGACCAGTGAAATTTTCCTTTGCGTGGATTTTTGAAACTTGAATAGAGCCTCCAAGAAGGATAATCACCCTCTCCCCTCGCTAGATGAGGTGTTGCAGATAGTAAACATATCCTAGATTATGTCTTTCTTAGACGGATACTCTGGATATAACCAGGTCATGGTTAAATATGAAGATAGAGACAAAATGGTGTTCACTACTAAGTGGGGAACATTTGCATACCAGAGGATGCCCTTTGGCTTGATTAATGTAGGGGCCACATTTCAAAAGGCTATGGACATAGCATTCGAGGGCCTTGTGAATCGATGCATAATCATCTACATAGATGATTTGACCATCTTTTACTGGGACAGGCGTGACCACTCCACCCACCTCGCCCAAATTTGTGAGAGATGTCGCCGGTACAGAATATCCCTCAACCCCAAGAAGTTCATATTTGGGGTCACTAAAGGGAAGTTGCTCAGTCATATTGTCTCTGAGAAGGGTATATCTATCAACCCTGAGAGAGTTGAAGCATTGCTAAATTTACAAATGTTTACAAATGCCCGGCAGCAAGAAAGAGATGAGATCTTTCTTTGGAAAGATCAACTTTGTCTGACGGTTCATCACTGGATTCACCAAAATAGTCAAGCCACTCAATGAAATGATGAAAAAGGATACCAAGATTGAGTGGAGTCTTGAAGCAAAGCGAGCATTAACCCAGATCAAATAGATGATAACAAAGGCACCTGTCCTGGCTAGTCTGGACTACTCCCTCCCATTTTATATCTACTCATTTGCTTCACCGCATCCTGCCACAACAGTATTGACCCAAAAGGTCGAGGGGAAAGAATGAACCATAGATTTTATGAGCTCCCCCTTTAAAAATTCTGAAGTCTGATATTCATCATTGGAAAAGCAGGCCTTTTCTCTTGTTCGTGCCATGAAGAAATTCTGGCATTATATTCTATGGAGCAAGGTGCATGCTATCATCCCGGACCAGGCTGTGAAATCTCTACTGATGCAGAGCAAATTTGGTGTATGATGGGGGAAATAGATGGCCATCCTCCAGGAATATGACTTAGAAATGCAACCCATGAAGATAGTTTGAGGCCAGGGACTAAGTCAAGCGATGGCAGAAGAGACTCTCCACATAGAGTGTCAAACTTACACAGTGGAGTCTATCACTCAAGACCCATGGTACACTGATCTAGTGTACTTATTGTTAAACAATAGATGCCCAAAGGGGTTACCTCCCAACAAATTTTGTGCCCTACAGATCAAAAGTGCTCACTTCATGATCAAAAACTCTGCGCTTTACCGCAGGAACTATGAGGGAGTGTACCTTCGGTGTATTGACAGGGACCAAGCTGTGAAGATGATTATAGAATTTCACAGGTAGTTTGGGACTGGGCATGGCTCAGCCAATGCCACTGCCCATCAGATCCTATAGGCCAAATATTATTGGCCCTGCATAGTCAAAGATGTTTACTCTCATGTCTGAAGATGCCATACTTGCCAAACCGTGGCACATCGTGAGCGTAACTTGGCTATGCCTTTACAACCAGTCTTTGAGGCTAGGCCTTTTGCCCAATGGGCATTTTATTTTATTAGGGAAATCAACCCCAACTCGTCTGCCAACCACCAATACATCCTGACTGTGACCGATTACTGCACCCGGTGGTCTGAAGCCATACCTTGCAAAAATAACACGGCAGACGTAGTTATTAAATTTCTAGAAGAAAATATCGTCACAAGATTCAGAATGCCCTTCGCTATAGTATGTGACAATGGTCTAGCATTTTCTTCAATGCAAATACTTGAATGGATCTATGATCGAAAGATCACTTTAAAGTTTTCCATCAATTATTACCCCTAGGGGAACGGTGTTGCTAAATCAATGAACAAAAATTTACTCAAAGTGATCAAACACATGTTAGACCAAAACCCCCAGGATTGGCACCAAAAGCTTAGATTCACCCTCTTGGCAGATTGCATTTGAATTAAGGCCACCCTAGAAACATCCCCATTCCATCTGGTTTATGACCAGAACCCAGTGTTCCCAATCAACTTACAGATCCCAGTTTTGCAGTTTATGGAGGAATTCAGAAATCGGGACAATATTGTGGAGGTTCGGCTCCTCAACCTAGTGCGGATGGAAGAACAACAAGATGCAACCCTTGAACATTTCGTGTGTCACCAAGTAGTGGTAAAATGATGGTTTGACCATAGAGCCCAATACAAGGCCTTTGAGATTTTAGACTTAGTCCTTCTGTGGGACAAGGCACAGGAAAAGAAAGGAAAGCACACCAAGTTTCAATAGCTCTGGCTTAGACCATAATTAATCTCACATATTCATGGGGAAAATACCTATCACCTCAATACCATAACTAGAGAACTTTTCCCCTTTCCCGTCAATGGACAGTTTCTCAAACATTACTTCGAATGAGATCGGCTTTCCCAAAGTTGTATTTTATGTAAAGTTTCTCTTGCTTGTAAATATTTCTTTCTCGGTGCCTCATTGGGAGGTGTCTTGCTTTGTAAATAGTCTTGCTAGCCTTCCTCTAGGACCACCCCTTTTCTTTTGTTGTCTTTTATTTTTCTTGTCTTCCTTTTTGGGTTTCGGCGCTTTGCTCACCCTCTTGTGAGGACTGGTGTGCTTCGTATAACATTTGGTCTTCGGGATGTTCTTTTTAACATGAAGGTGAACTTAGGAATCTATTGTTAACATGATGGAATAGGTCTAGTCTCTGGAGTTATTCTACAATTTTGGTAGTACATTATGAGTAATCTTCATCAGATTTATCTCTGAAAGTCTGGTAGTTAGTGAAATAAAAAGTAAGGAACAAGTAATCGGACACATTGAGGGTAGATCGGTTGCACTAGTTGGTTGACCCAAGTCTAAACTTTTAAAGGTTCTTTCCAGATCTAGATATTTCCTACCTCGTTCCACATATTAAGAGAGGTTGAAGGGTGAAAGAAGTACCACCATTAAATTTAGCTAAGCTTAAGCTTGATGGTGAAAGAAGTACCGCCCTCTTGCCCAGAAATAACAAAGAAAAAGAAATAGATGAAACTTTGGTGTCTGGGAGAAATGAACAAATTTTATGACTTTGGGGTTTGATATACTTAGTGTCTCCTCTCTACTTCTCCCAGAGGTCGTCGACTTGATTTCATTCCAAAGCACACACTTCACCACTGATGAAAAAGATCATGGACTAAATCGCATATGGCCAGATTTTCTCAAACATGTTACTCTTTTCAAGTAAGATGCTTTGAGTAATGATTCATTCTGGTTTTTCTAACCAGAGATTCTGTAGTTCTCGAATGTGCTAAGGCATTCATCCCAGATAGTCGCCATTTGTTATGCCCTGCATCCCCGTCCCTATATTTTGTGTGCAAAATGTTGGGTCCCCCTTTTTGCTTTCTTCTTTTGGCTCTTGCCTTTCTTTTTTCTTTGTTTCTTTGTTTTCCTTCTCCAGGTTTTCTTTCCCACAGTGTTGGTTTTTATTTTTATTTTTTTCCCTTGTGTCTCTAGGACCCGTCCCAGAGTTTGTCATTCCTTGTCCAAGAATCAGACTCTGAACGTCGGGTTTCTCTGCCATGAAGACATCGTAAGAGGGTACGGTCACGCGGAATCCCCGGGCCCGGAGTCTGGAGGTATTCCTATTCTGGAGTTTTCAGAATGAAAGGTAACTTGTTTTCACCTCGGGTATAAATAGAAATCGCCTGTCATTTTCACAATTACCGTGATTAAAATACTTAAGCGATTTCAGAGTGATTTGAGCGAGATTAAGTGCGAATTAATTCTGAGTTGTTCTGAGTAATTGCGGTTGGTTTCTGGTGTTGATTGGTGATCATTTGGAGGTGGAAGCTATTGCAAAGTGTTCATGGTTCCTTGCCTTCCTTGCTTCCTTCATTTTTTTTTCTGCTTTTTGTGTTTTGTTGGTGTTTTTGCTTTGTTTTGTTTTCATTTTTCTCGATGTTCTTCATCTGGTTTGCCACCCATTGGTGGGTTGGCTCTACCCGAGGGTTGTTCACCCTCTGTGCAGGTGTAGGATAATGTAGATATTGTATTTGTTTGTACATTTCATCTTTGCTTTAGGGTAGCTACTGCGCGTCCTATTTTTGGCTATAAATTTAGTGTATATGTTATGTATATCTGCTCGGTCTCGTGTCGAGCTTGTCGTGCTTCCTCTATTTTCCATTCACAAATTCATGAGCTCATACCAGGTAGGATACCACCTGGTTGAAACTTGGCTCTCAGCTAGTTTCAACCAGGTAGTTTTCTCTCTCCTCCATAAACTGGCCCGTTTGTTTCATTTATGTCCCACACATGCATTCAAGACTGTCCAAGTGGCATCCACTTTTTGCACATTCGGATAGTTGGTGCTGTCATCGCCGTAACTCCCCATTTATTGCATAGCCATGTGACACTGACATGGGGCCTGAAAGCTCAATTTTCGCTCACATTTTCCAATGGTTAGTTTTTTGGACCCCGGGTCTTTTGTCTTTTCCAGCCCACATCTTACTTCCTTCAAGTATGTTGGAACCCCCAGACCTAGATATTGGTTATTTCCCTTGAGTTTGCATTATATATACCTTTCTGGGATTTTTAACTTAAACTAACTTTTCAGGAAAAGGACATGTCGCGGTGGTAAGATCTCCGGATCCTGGAATATTATTTGTCTACAAATTCTAATGGTCACCTTGCCTTACAGGTTTTCAAAGAAACATACCTTCATCATGTCTGATGCTTCCGCATCTTCACCACCTGGGAGTCTGGAGCTTCCCTCCGCGGCAGTCACCAGGGTAGCCGTCAGGTCTAAGATGGAAAGGGCCTTGGAAAAATTGCCTCTTAGCATGAAATACGTGAAGGACAATACCATTATGGGATCAAAAATTGAGTCCCGAGTCCAATTGTTTACTGACACCAGTATTAGAATGTGGCCGGAGATGCAGGCCCTAGTTAAAATAATGTACATTCAGCGATAGTCTGGGGATCCATTGGAAATTAGCATCGGGGACTCCAGGATTCTAAAGGCCGCTTGTTTCCCGTGCTTGATGTAGGCATCGAAACTCATCCTAACACTTGCAGTGCATTACAACTCTTCCATCTAGGCCATCATGCTCGCAGCCCATGAACCGACCGAATATCCCACCCCCATGGTTTCTCTCGACACTGTAACTTTTTGGGTAGGGTTGGGGATTCCTTAGTTTGATATCCCAACTGTTGTTACCCAAGCTGATGCCTTAGCACAATTTCAATAGCTGGAGGTCGCAGCCCGACAATACATGAACAATCATTGGCTCAAGAATCCGAAGAGGGACCCCAAGAAAATGAAGGTAGAGATCCCCCAGTCTGAGTTTAAAGAAAGCATCCAGATGGGGATGATAGCACTATGTCAAGTCTTCAGGCAACCCCATGCTCAAGAATTTACGGGGTGGATGTACTACTTTTTGCTTGGCATCACTATCGGCATGAAATACTTTGATTGGGACACCATTATTTCTAACCATGTGGATTCTCAGTTCCTTCAGGTGGTCCAGAAGCGCAAATTTTATATGACCTCATATGTTCTCTGGGCCTTACTGCAACAAAAACCCACCACCAACGGGCTACTCACATCAGGTGTACTCGGGATCAGCCCAGGTCAGGAGGCTCCCTGGGATTATTTCCCATAAGTCTAATGGGAGGCTAGTTTCCCAAGTTTTTGCCAGGTAAATGATGCCTTTGTTTACTACAACCTGCTCACACCTACCCGGGATGCAGGATACCGCCTCTCCAAGGAGGCAATGGATCTGGTCAGAAGTTATGGCCATTATTACATACAGTTCCAGCACCATACATACATAAGGGTAACCAGCTTCTCTGGGAAACCTTACTTGTTACCCAAACATTATGGGAATGCCCAGGAGGGGCCCACCATTAAGGAATTTACTCGCAACGTGGTCGAGTGTAGCCATGAATATTTTAAGAGAATATGCCCTGGGAGTACCCGCAGGGCTGCCCAGGCGGTACCAAAGCTGACCTCTGGGGCCAAAACTTCTTCACAGGGAGAAGATAGGGGGAAAAGAATAATGGAGACTCCAACTCTACAGGAGACCCCCATAAAAGAGCAGCTGAAACAGTCAATAGCAGCTGAAACAGTAGATGAGGGAGAAATTAATCACACAGTTGGCTACTTCGGTGCTCATGACCAGACCTGTCCGTCCTCCCTCTTCCCCTTCACTAGTAGCACTAATGGTCAAGGTGAGAGGAGTATATTCGGAAGAGGAGCAGGCAGCCCTAAGGGATGTGGGGCCTTCTTTGGTCACTAGGCAGAAGAAAAGGCTTAATCCAAAGCCAAAGGTAGAACCAGAGCTAGGGATGCCTCAGATCCCACAAGTAGAAATCCTTTCTTCTGATTCCTTGAAGCCGGAGAAGGAACCAGAGCACACTCATGTCCTGACAAATCCTCCCCCTCAGGAAGAATTTGATGATGTTTTTAGAACTGACAAGTTTGGGAATTTGTAGGGAGACATTGAACAGTCGGAGGTTGAAATCCCGAAGCAGGAGGAAGCTCCAGAACAGGAACCTGCACAGGAGCAGGAGGAATGGGTAGAAGAAGAAAAGTGGACAGAGCAAGAGATCTCTTTTGAAGTCCCAGAAATACAGGATGTGGGAGTTTCAGGGCAACAAAAGCAAAGTGAACAAATGGCATCGGCTGGAGAAACTAGACCCACGAGAATAACCATGACCCCAACTGTCATGTTCCAGATGCCACTCCTGAAGGCAACATTTGGAGAGGTAATCACTGTGGCCCAAACATTGAGCCTTAGCCCATTGCCTCCCCCACTACTTAAGGATATAATGGTAGAAGAAGACACCCCAGCAATAGAAGCTGAGGAAGAGCAGCAATAGGAAGAAGAAGAAAACCCTGGGGGAACCAATGAGGACCTGAATATTACTGAAGATACAGATGAAGGGGAAAAAGATATAAATACCACCAAAGAAAACATCACCAATGAGTCGGGAAACATAGGGAAGGAGCCAGAGAAGGCTCATATTATTGAGGGGGAACAACATGATATTGGGGAAAAATCAGAGGAGCAAATTTCAGCGACCAAGCTGCCCTGACTGCCATAGTGGTTGGTGGAATCTTAGAAGACAAAGGTCCCATCAACACCCAAAGCCCATCTTTCTTTGGTGGAGATGATGGCTCAATCGCAGAACCCGTCGAAGGCTAAGAAAGCCTGGACAGTCCACAATCTTCAGACTGAGCCGGGCAGAGAAATAGTCACAGTAATCGTGACACCTTCCCCAGATGCAGACGAGGCAATGGCTGAGGCTGGAGATTACAATCTCACAGAGATGTCACTGGGAAAGAGAGGAAAATAGGGTGAATTGGACCTATTAAAAGATGCAGCCAAGGCAGTGGAGGCTCGCTACGAAAAAGAGGCCCAAAAGTTAAAGGAAGAAAAGGAGAAAAATGCAAACCTCATGGGGTTGCTTACTGAGCTGGCCCAACCCATTAGTGTTATTCCTCCGAGGGCCTCTACATCAGATGCACCACTTCTGCAAAGTGATATAGATTCATTATGGGCAATGAAGAAGAAGGCTCAAGTGGTTGATGAATGGGTTGCCTTGCAGTTGGGAAACGTACGATGTTTCTTGGTGTCCACACTCCCGGGTCTATATGCGGCCTGCCACATCTTACACCAGGCCGAAACCACCATCAACATATGGGAGGGGGACATCGAGAATTATGAGGCGTTGAAGGTTGAGTTAGAAGAACTCATTGGCCTTGGAGAAGAGATTGTCTCCGAGTCCAGAATTCTAGGGGAAGAGTCATTTGATTTTGTGAGGACCCAGCACTCCAGAATTGACCTCACATTGGGGGTACTTAAGCAACTGGTGGGAACTCTACATGATAAGATCAATGTAGTTCAGTATTCTTTAAATTTATACAAGTCTTTTGTTTCAAAGGTCTCTGGGGCTGATCCATTTAGCACTGACACATGCACGCCAAAGGAGTATGTTTTCGGGAAGTTTGTTAGAAATTAATCTTTACTTGCTTTATGTAAGTAGGTGATTCTTTTTATGTAATTTGTAATCCCTTGGTTGTATTATTTAATGGGATAAACCAAGGTATCCCTTAGATTCCTCCCTAAGAGAAAATATCACAAGTGGCACACACTTTATGAATGTGATTCACATGCACATGGGAGTTACACTTCAACTCCTTCTTCCATCTATACTTTAGAGATGTTTTCTCCTCATTTCTCAGTTAGTTCAAGCACTAGTTGTAGCACTTTGTCACTTCAAGTGACTCATTTTGTATGAGCTTGGCTCTCTCTCTCTTGGAAATTTGCCCATTCATATTTATTCACGAGGGTTTTTTCATGCTTTTCCCCCTTCTAAAATCTTGTCTCATTGTTTGGATCTTTGGTGCATGCTCCTAGTATTTGAATTAATTCATGCTAAATCTCCTATCTCCTACTCATTGAGTTAAACATTTCCTGTATCTCTCTGTATTTCTGTTATTATTTTAACATGGTATCAGAGCAGGTTGGTTTAATCTTCGATTGAGTTTTCAGGTGAAGGAGCTACCATATCTTGGAGCACTCCAATATCGGAGACTCTTGAGAGAGTGTTTGAAAAATATCAAATTTTTTTTTAGGTTTGGCTAGTTTACCGCCAAACCCAGTTTATCTATTGGATTCATTATTGTATTTTGTGCAGGTTTCTCGATCTTGGCTCTATACTTTCATGCTATTTCTCTCTGACCATCTGCAGGTTTCTTTATTGATCTATCAAATTTATATCTCTGGTTTAACATTAATCTTTTTACAGCATATAAATGTTCCTATCAACTTTAGCATCGTTAAAAAAAATAGATTTCTCTATTGTACCTTTTCATTCGTATCAGTCTTTGTCATGCTTATCTTATCCTATTAGAATTAAAAATCTGATATCTCTGTTCTATTTATCTATCACTTTAAAAGCTAATCCCATTCTTTTTTCAATTATTTACTTCTGTCGTTCTTCAAGCTCCCTTCGCATACCTTCTATATAAAAATTCTTTCAATATGTTTTAAATCTATGTATTAACATTCTGTGCAATTTATATTCATTTTTGCAGTATTCATGCATTTTGTCTCATTACTTCTCTCGGCGTCCACCGCTTATGCATTCATACACTGAAGATTATATCGGTTCCAAAGGACAACATCGCTGCTTTTTAATATATATATTTCATTTTTTTGGTTTGCTAATCCTCAAAATCTGGATAGCATTCTTTTTGTTGGCTCGTAGCCCTTATCTCTATAGACTTATAATTTGTGCTGATTTATATTCAGCGTTACTCTAAACTTTGCTTTCAGCCCATTTCCTTGATAAGACGGATGGATTTCCCTCACTGTCCCGAGTATTGAAGAAGTAGTTTTTATATATGTTGCGCGAAATATCTTCTGCAACTCCACCAATATACTGCAAGTAGGATTAGTATATGTTGCATGGTAGTTTCTCTGCAACTTTATCATCATTCATTTCTTCTTCCTTGCAAGCATTGTACTATGTTTATTCCACATATGCATGGTATACATTTCATTCTCCATTTGCAACAGCTTCGCACTGATCCATTTAATCCCCAAATTATCGTCAGACCGCTTGAAATATCTCTAGATTTGAGTCCAATCCACAGGGTAAAAAGCCATGGGTGGCAGCACTTGAAAATTGTAGCCAGGCCAATTTGAAACCCTAGTGACAATGCGAGTAATGAGATAAGGGCCATTGTGCCCCCATTTATTGCCATTGAAGGTAAGTGTGAACTCCTAGATAAACTTCCACACCATAGGATGCCCTTTGTCGAACACCAAAACCACATTATTTAAGCGATTCCAGGTCCCATCTCTGGATCAACATTTTGAGCTCCGATTGCATTCCACAGCTTTGAAAGGCACTTTAGGATTATAATATCGTTGTTGATGTAATTTCTACCATACTTGTATAGAGCCGCAAGGCAAATAATGTTGGAAAGATTTTTGAGTGAATGAGATTTCTCCTAGATCTATATTGCCCTTTGCAATCTCCCCTATAGTTTTTTGAAGGAAAATTTCCTCATATAACCCTGTTGTTGAGCAAGCTTGGTACAACACTGTCTGAATATTGGTGTGAGTTAAATTTTTGGTGTCACATCTCCAGTGCAAGTCGAAGGCCTCTCATTTTGGCATGAAACTGGCAGAACGGAGTCCTCTTGTTGTTCAACTCCTTGTCTTATTCGCGGTGAATCTTTTTGTTGCATAGGCGACTTGGATTATTATTTTTTTTGTGAGGCATCTCAGTTATAGTTGTTCATCGTAAAACCTGGAATCAAAATCCCATTCAAAGTGCAGGGATAGCTATCATTTTCATTCCTTTTTCAGTACTGCTATTCTGACATTCTTTTTGATTCCTTGCAGGCCTACATTTATTTTTCTCTCTGCATGTTAACCATTTTACTCTGGTTACAGATTTCTTAAGCCACGTTCTGCTTCTGGCAGTTCTTTTTATCTATCTTTGGTCATTTTCTTATTCTTTTTTTCAAATATCTCTGACCATTCTAACATTTTTTTCAGTTGCAAGTTATTGCAAGTTATCATTTGTTTAAATTTTTATCTCTCAAGTTATTATTCTAACTCCTTTTTTGCTGGTATAATCTTTTTTTTTTAATCTGGTTTATGCAGGGTTCCTTGAGTTTAATCATTTCATTCTTTTAAATCATATTAGTATATTTTTTTAATTCTCAAAGTTATTTTTTCACAATTTGAGTTTAATAATTAAATTTAATTTTAAAATATTTTAATCAAAAAGTTTAATCGGTTATTCTTTTGCTCTCTCTTATTTTTTTTCTTCTCAATATCATTTTAAAATCATTTCCACTTTATCAATTTATTCATATTTAATTCTTTTTAACCAAATTTGTTAAATTGTTTATCTTAAAATTTTTAAAACTGTAATACTTTTCTTCTGCTTAATATCTTTCTATATCGTTTTAAACCCACTTCTAGTTTATCTACATAAACTTAATTCAATTGTTAATTTCTTATTTAATTGTCATTAAAATTTGTTTCATCACTTTAACAAAAAATTAAATTTATTTATATATTTAATATTTCTAGCATACTGATATTTACTAATCTCGTTAAATTAGTTTTTTGGATTCTTCATTATATCTTGCAACTTGTATTTAACATTATTTCAGTTAATTGTAACATGACAACATTAATGGCGAACTTTAAACTCACTAGTTCCAATTATACTGCTTGGAGGCCTCACATGGCTGACCTTCTACAATCTCGACACTTGTTGGATACTATTTTTTCACAAAACTTGAAACCGTCTTCCACTGCTCCACCTGACCAAGATGCCTGGTAGTTTAAAGATGAGGAAACATTTGGACTACTTGGATTCTCATTACATCTAGATTTATATCACCTTATCGTCGATTGTACTGAGGCTCATCAGGCTTGGTACGTATTGGAGACCACATTTCAAACTCACCAAAACTCTACACCGCACTGTGACGTTATAGATGATGTTCCTATTTTCTCCAAAGTGGATTATTAATTTTGTGACACTCACATGGTTAATATGGAGGACCAACCTCCTTCTCTAAACTCTAATCTTCCTCATTATGATAATGGTAATATTATTGATAGTGACTATACTAGCTCTACTTTTAATTTTGCATCTAGTGATGATTTCACTTGGTTTCCAAAATATTTTTATGAAGTGAATGATGTATTTAATAATTCTCAATCTATTTTTACTTTATCAGATTTTACTGATTCATATCAAAAGGGAGATCCCAATTATGGGAGATCCCAATTATGGGAGATCCACTTGTGGTTATTATCTTTTTTCAGGTGATATTTCTTCGAGAAGAAACTATGTAGTTGAATATTTGGGCCTATCTCAACAAGCACCTAAACCTGTGTATTACAACACTCAAAGGACTCCTATCTCAAGATCAAAGCATTTATCATTGCACCATCACCTCATATAAGCTCAAAGTGAAGAAAATTAAGTTCTCCTCCTGTACTACACGAAGGATAATCCAGTTGTAGATTTTTGTAAAACCCCAAGTAAAGATTAAAGGGGGTGTTAGAAATTAATCTTTACTTGCTTTATGTAAGTAGTTGATTCTTTTTATGTAATTTGTAATCCCTTGGTTGTATTATTTAATTGGGATAAACCAAGGTATCCCATAGATTCCTCTCTAAGAGGAAATATCACAAGTGGCACACACTTTATGAATGTGGCTCACATGCACATGGGAGTTACACTTCAACTCCTTCTTCTATCTCTACTTTAGAGATGTTTTCTCTTCATTTCTCAGTTAGTTCAAGCACTAGTTGTAGCACTTCGTCACTTCAAGTGACTCATTTTGTATGAGCTTGGCTCTCTCTCTCTCTCTCTCTCTCTCTCTCTCTCTCTCTCTTGTTCTTGGAAATTTTCCCATTCATATTTATTCACGGGGGTTTTTTCATGCTTTTCCCCCTTTTAAAATCTTGTCTCCTTGTTGTTTGGATCTTCGGTGCATGCTCCTAGTATTCGAATTAATTCATGGTAAATCTCCTATCTTCTGCTCATTGAGTTAAACATTTCCTGTATCTCTCTGTATTTCTGTTATTATTTTAACAAAGTTTGATGAGTTGATGGACTCTAGGTATCAGTCCCTGGAGGGGATAGATGGAGCTAAAATGACACGAATAACTTGCATGGTGCTCAGTGGCTACGATGCAACAAAGATGGCCGATGAATTCAAGGGAAATGTTCCATAACTGGGGGAATAGATTGAGGTGGCCAAGTATCGGCGGGCTAGCCTTAAAGACATCGATGAAGATGGAATTTCTCATCTCCTCCAGACCTTCAACAATAGTAAGCAACAATAAAGACTCTCCGGGGGCCGGATAAAACCTAAGTGTTTTGTATTCTTTATTCTTTTGGAACGTAAGTTCCTAGATCCTAGAGTCCCGGATCCTACATTTTGTATTCTTTTAGTGACCTGTGTGTCGGTCCCCAAGGCCAACCGGTCACTTTCAAGGCAGTTAATAAAGGTTGTCAGAAAGTAGGTAACCGCTACAAGACACGTCAGCTCAATGGGAGGTTTCTAACATACGGTCTTCCCAAGGCACCACTTCAACGTTACACTTGGTAAATTAGAGACAGGGCACCACTTTTCCCATTTATGAGGCATGTATCCTCGATCCCTAGGGGATCATATTTCTTCTTTCTCCTTCTTGGCTCTCTTCTCAAGGCCAATTATTCTTCTCTACCTCTTGTCTTATTCTTCTGACATGATAGGCCTATTCCATCTCTAGGTCTTTTGTAGAGTGGTGCAGCTAGTACCGGCCACCGAATAATGTATTTTATTGTAAAATGTAAGTTAGGGTTAGGGTTAGATGTGTATGTGTATAAATAGTAAGTCTGGCCCCACTCCAAGGGTTGGCGAAATTAAAGATTTTGTAGTCCACAATTAATAGCAATCTAGTTTTCTCAGTTCTGAGTTGCAGAGCTCAATGCTCTATAGTCTTGAAGCTTTCAATAGTTAGATGCTCCCTTGGAGCCACCATTGTACCATGCACTAGTGCTTTCCAGAAGAAATGTTAATGAAGAAGCTAGAATTCTCTCAATGATGTTGTTGGCATTTTGTCTTCTGGGTTAACGGTATTTTATGCTTTGTGTTCTTCATGTCCTTTGCTCTGATACTTAAAAGTAGATTAACGACCTCCTTTCCTTTTCTACTGATGAAATATGAACTGATGGTTGTATGTTTCTTCGGTATTTAGTATAATGTATTAGAGCATTGTTTATTTATGGAACATTCAGTATAACTATAGATAGATGAAATATTTCTAACTCTGCAGTATCTTTTTTCAATTTATTTTTTAAGTAAATACGTGCGCGCTTGCAGGAAACCCCACTTGCTTGAATCACCAGAGAGAACGAGTTGAAGATAACCAGCTATCCTCCTCAAAAATAGTCACACCTCCCAACCAAGCCCTGCAGCATCGAGGCCCAACTCTCACATGCTTGGAGGCCCAGGGAATCTCATTTCCCCAGATAACCTTTGCAAGCAAAGTTGGCTGGTACCTCGGTACCCGGTGACAACTTACACCTGTTGGCAGACCTGGTCACCAAAATCTCGTCAATAAAATGCTTTGAAATAATTAACTATCTGTCAGTTTACCTTGTCTGTCCTTATTCTCCTTGATTACCGATAAGCAGTAAAACTTATTTACTGATACTCAGTAAATATGCAGAGTATACCAATCAATCCAGAAATGCATATGTGAAATGTAAAATAATAAAGTAATAAACCATACACACATATCACATAGATTTTTAATGTGGAAATCCTGTTAAGGGAAAAACTACTAGGACCGGTACCCCAAATTTTCACTCTTCTAAAGTGAGCATTGTTAGGAGCCAACCCTGTTAAATGTTACAAACACACTATTAAGTGTGACCTTGTTAGAGGATTTTTGTACATAGGTTGTCACTTAGTATCTGGCATCTATGCTACCATCCTTGAATCAGCCTTCTTCTTAGACTGTCAATAGGCTTTATGCTAATCTTACTACCATCCTTGAATCAACCTTCTTCTTATACTATCAATAGGCTTTAGGTAAGACCAATGCTACTTTCATGAATCAACCTTTTTGGCACTCCTTGGGATGTACCTCAATATATAGAAGATGGTTAAGTTCTGCTCTGTTAAGAGACTTAATACTTCAATGGTTAAACTGAAACACAATGAACTATTTCTAATGCAACTTAAATTGCAGATTTTTAGATCTATTTAAGTACAATACCTATTTGATCAATTTATCAATTCAATTCCTTTGTGCTCCACAGTTTCTTCTCTGTGATGTTGTTCTTCACTGTTCGTCGGTGTCTACAGAATTCTTTAGCTCTCCCTTAGCTTGATTGATCAGGACTGGATGAAGTTTAACCTTCACCAGTTTCTCTTTAGCATCTTCTTTCTATTCACTCCCCTTCTGTGTATCTAAGTGCATGTGGAAATGAATTATGCTTGTCTCTTATATAGACATGATATTCCTTAATTCTTGATTCTTGGCGTGAAAAACAATCCAGCTAATCTGATTTACGGCTTTAACTCTTGATTTATCTCATAGTTATATTCTTGCCAACTGTATAAATATTCTTTAAATCAATTACTTAACAATGGTTGAATAAAGAAAATTAAACAACTAGTTAAGTCTATCTTTAAGCTCTGCCAGCTAGATATTTTTCATTTTCTAAACTCTTTGTTCCGTCAGTCAATTTGGTAGTTCATCATCGGTGACAACTACTAGTTCTGTCAGTGTAACTCCAGTTAGCTTTGGGATCTACATCCATCGGGCAACTCTTTCTTTAGTTCGTATGACATCCTACGATTCTACTTCGTCAGATAACACTGTCTTCTTCTCGTCAGGTATCAGTGTGAATTTTTTCTGTGCCTTTACCGATGGTATGCACTCCGTCGGTGTAGTCTGTCACTTAGTGAATACTTGACTTTTATGCATTGATGAAAGTATAATCATTGTTCCATTGATTCTCTGAAGTCTTTGGCATTATGTACATGACCGTATAGATGATATCAAGTTGAAATCAATGAAAATACAAACCATTAACTATTTTAATGTCTTGCGTCATCTTCAACTTAACATTATCAAAACATTCAATCAGTTACATGTGATTAGTAATTTCCACTTATACTCTTAGGGTAAAAACAAGTTACCCTCTCCGCCATAAACTCTGGAATAGAAAAACCTCTGGACTCTGGGCCCAGGGATTCCATCCAACCATACCTTCTCACGAGAAGAAGACATCATGGTGGAGAATCCTGGAGTTCAAAATCTGGCTCTAGAAAGAACAAACTCTGGGACCGGGTCCCAGAGACACAAGAAGACAAAATCAGAGAGAAAACAAACCTCATGGGAGGAAAAGCCTGGAGAGGAAAACAAAGAAAGCAAAGAAAACAAGGCAAGAGCCAAAGTGAAAAGAGGGGACCCAACATTTTGCACATAAAATGTAGGGACGGGTATGTAGGGCATAACAAATGGCGACTCTCTGGGATGAATGCCTTAGCACATTTGAGAACTACAGAATCTTTGGTTAGCAAAACCAGCATAAAATATTTACTTGGAGCATCCTTCTTGCAAGGTGTGAAGCGTCTAAGAAAATCTGGTCCATACATGATTCAATCTATGGTATTTCGTCAGTTGTGAAGTTTGTGCTTCAAAAGAAAATAAATTCAATGACCTCTAGGAGAAGCAGAGAAGAGGCACTAGATATATCAAACCAAAGTCATCAAATCTTCTTCTTTCCCCCAGACACTAGAATTTTTCCACCTTTTTCTTTTCTTTTATTTCTTTCTTTTCTTAGATGGGAAGGCGGTACTTCTTTCACCATTAGCCTTAAGCTTAGCTAATTTTAATGGTGGTACTTCTTTCATCTTTCCATCCACTACAAATTGCTAAATGAGGGGAGAAAAACTCCAGACCCAGGAAGAATTTAAATATTTTCTTACTTGGGCCAACAAACTAGTGCGACTGATCTACTCTCAGCGTGTCCAATTACTTATTTCTTTAGATTTCAATTTAACTAATTTCCAGACTTCCAGGGATGAATCCGATGAAGATTTCTCAGGGCTTGCCACCAAACTCACAAAATAACTCTGGAGCGCGAACCAATTCCACCATACTAACAATAGATTCCAAGTTCACCAAAAATGCAAAAGGTACCATTCCAGAGACTAGATGTTATGCGAAGCATACCTGTCCATAAAAGGGGGGAAAAACACTAGGGACCCAGCAAAGAAGAAAAGGGGCAGTCCTGGAGGACAGCCAACAAAACTATTTACAAGGCAAGGCACCCCGAATAGGGCACCAGGAAGGAATATTTACAAGAAAGAAGTTTACATATAGTACAATCCTAGACAAACTTACCTCATTCAAAATAGTGCTTGAGAAACTATCCATTTATAGGAAATAGAATGACTTCTCTGGTCATGGTACTGAGGTGATAAGTATTTTCCCCACAGATCTTCAATATCAAGTATGGTCTGAGCCAGAGCCGTTGGAATTTAGTGTGCTTTCCTTTCTTTTCTCGGGCCTTGTCCCACAAAAGGACTTAGTCCGAGATCTGAAAGGCCTTATACTAGGCTCTTTGATCAAACCATCATTTCACTACTTCTTGGTGATGCACAAAATGTTCAAGGGTTGCATCTCTTTATTCTTCCATTCGCACTAGATTTAGGAGCCGAACCTCCACAATATTGTCCCAGTTGCTGAATTCCTGCATAAATTGTAAAATTAGGATCTGCAAATTAATGGGGAAGACTAGGTTCTGGCCGTAAACTAGATGGAAAGGGGATGTCCCCAGGGTGGCCTTAATTTGAATACGATCTGCTTAGAGAGCAAATCTAAGCTTTTGGTGCCAGTCTCAGGGATTCTGTTCTAATAAGTGTTTGATTACCTCAAGTAGTTTTTTGTTGATCGATTTAGCAACACCATTCCCCTGAGGGTAATAGTTGCTGGAGAACTTTAGAGTGATCTTCCTATCATAGGTCCATTCAAGTAATTATGCCAAAGAAAACACAAGACCATTGTCACATACTATAGCAAAAGGCATTCCAAATTGCGTGACGATGTTTTCTTCCAAGAATTTTATGACTACATTTGTCATGTTGTTTTTACAAGGTATTGCTTTAGACCACTAGGTGCAATAGTCGGTTGTAGTTAGAATGTAGCAGTGGCTAGCAGATGAGTTGTGGTTGATTTCCTTGATAAAGTCAAATACCCATTGGACAAAAGGTCTAGCTTCAAAGACCAGCTACAAAGGCATAGCCAGGTTCTGCTCATGATGTGTCATGGTTTGGCAAGTATGGCACTTCCTGATGTGAGTGTAGACATCTTTAAAGATATAGAGCCAATAGTATCTGGCTCAGATGATCTAATGGGCAATGGCATTAGCTAAGCCATGCCCAGTTCCAAACTGACCATGAAATTCTTTGATTATCTTTGCATCTTGAACCCTATCAACGCACCGGAGGTACACTCCCTCATAGTTCCTGCAAAAAAGTGTGGTATTTTTTATCATGAAGTGTGTGCTTTTCAACTGTAGGGCACGATGTTTTTTTGGAGGCAATCCCTCCAAGTATCTATTATTCTACAATAAGTACACCAGGTTTGTTTACCATGGATCCTGAGTGATGGACTCCACTGTATATGTCTGACATTTGATGTGGGGAGTCTCTTCTGCCATCGCTCTACATAGTCCTTGGCCTTGGACTATCTTTATGGGTTGCATTTCTAAATCATATTCCTGGAGGATGGCCATCCATTTCCCCCGTCTTTCACCCAATTCACTCTGCATCAGCAAGGATTTTACTTCCTGGTCTGGGATGATAGCATGCACTTTGCTCTGGAGGATGTAATGCTAGAATTTCTTCACAATGAGGATGAGAGCAAAGGTCTATTTTTCCAAAGGTGAATACCAGACTTCGGCGTTCTTAAAGGGGGAGCTCATGAAAGCTATTGGTCATTCCTCCCCTTTTACCTTCTGGGTCAAAACTGTCACGACAGAATGCGGTGAGGCAAAGGAATAAATGTGAAAGGGGAGAGAATAGTCTAGATTAGCCAAGACTGGGGCCTCCATTATCATTTGTTTAATCTACACAAACACCCTCTTCGCCTCTAGGCTCCACTAAATTTTAGTATCTTTCTTCATCATTTTGTTGAGTGGCTTTACGATCTCGGCGAATCCACCGATGAACCGCCAGAAAAAATTGATCTTCCCAAAGAAAGATCTCATTTCTTTCTTACTGTCTGGAATTTGTAGGTTTAACAGTGCATCAACTCTCTCAAGGTCAATGGATATACCCTTCTCAGAGACAATATGCCCAAGCAATTTCCCTTCCGTGACCCCAAGTATATATTTCTTAAGGTTGAGGGATATTCCGTACCAATGACATCTCTTGCAAATCTAGGCGAGGTGGGTCAAATGATCATGCCTGTCCCAAGAAAAGATGGTCAAATCATCCATGTAGATTATTATACACCGGTTCACAAGGCCTTCAAACGTAATGTCCATAGCCTTTTGAAATGTGGCCCATGCATTGATCAGGCATAAGGGCATTCTCCAGTAGGCAAACTATCCCCACTTGGTGGTAACTCTATCCTCATATTTAACCATGACTTGGTTATACTCGGAGCACCCATCCAAGAAGGACATCATTTGTGATCCATTCACGACTTGCAATACCTCATCTAGCGAGGGGAGAGGGTGATTATCTTTCTTGGAGGCTTTGTTCAAATTTTGGAAATCCATGCAAAGGCAGATCTCGCCACTTTTCTTCCTTATAGGGACTAGGTTGGAAACCCATGTTGTATGCCATAATGGAAAGATTATTCAGCTAACAGTAGTTTTTGTACCTCCTGATGGATCAAAGGCTCGATTAGTGGATTGACCGATCATTGCTTTTTCCAGAAAGGCTTAGCATCAAATTTGAGTGGGATAGTATGGGTCATGATGGATGTATCATAGGTTTTCAAATCCTCATACCCCCACATGATTACATCAATGTATTCTCAGAGAACTATGAGAATATTCTCCTTCTCCTCTAGGGAGTAGGAGGTGCCAATGTGTATCACTTTCTCTTCACCGGGCTAGCCGATGTTCACTTTTTCAAAATTTTCTCCCTCAGAGGAGGGTGATATATTTTCCTGGCCCCGAGGGTCCGAGTTGAAGATTTGTTCAAGTGCGACCATCCCCTTAGGGATGGTGTTGGTTGGTAGGTCCATGATCCCGTCATCTTCATCACCCTGTCTAGTATCATTGTGATCTCTTTCTTCCACTATCTGGTCTTCAAAGACACCAACATTGGCCATAAAGGCTAGGATATGTTGATTGTCCTTAAAGACTTGAAAATGGGTGACATTGTCTGGGATGGATGGGTTGGGGATCATCTCAACAGAGAATCTCTAGAGTCGGGAGCTAGACATTGGCTCAAGCATGCTAGCGGAAATGAAAAGGGCATCTGAGACATAATTCTGTCTATGGGGAATAAGATCAATGCCAAAGGCTTCAAAATCCTCAATAAGGCTCCATGCCTGGTTGCAATATGCAACCATCCTTTTATCATGGTAGGTGTATTGACTTCGGGCCTGCTTTACAATTAATTCCGAATCACCCAAAGCCTGGAGGTGAGTGATTCCTTTCCTTAGTGCAAATAGGAGTCCAAGGACCAAAGCCTCATACTCCATGACATTATTCATGCAGTTGAACTATAGCCTATAAGACATGAGAAAGGATTTCCCCCGTGGGTTGATTAATTCCACTCTGGCCCCACAACCTTGTTTTGATTGGGACCCATCGAACTTAAGGGTCCACAAGTCATCATTTGTTGTCTGGGGCTGGGGAGATAAAGTGGTCTTTGGATTATTTTTGGAAAGGTTGGGAGGATTTTCCTCTGATGTTGATGGTACGTGGGTGAGGTTTTCCTCTGAAGAGATTTTTGGTTGGGATCCTCAGACAAATGGCACCAAAAAGGCATTACCAATAGAAGCACTGGGTCCCGGGGAATCAGCTGTATTTTCTTTCTTTCAAAGGGAATTGATGTACCGGGTAGCAGTGGAAAGGAAAGGTTCACACTCTAGCTCCAAATGTTTCTGGTAATGCACCAGGCACCAGGTGTCAGACAAGAGTGTGGCAGGGGTCACTCTAGAACCTTGAGAGTTAACCTCAACCCTCAATTTTTCTTCTAAGTGGGAAACTATGGGGTCCTCCCCAGGGGTGAAATCGAATGTTAAGATCTCAAGGGGTTGGTACACCCCAAGGGAAGTCTCAGAGAAGAGGACTTCATTCACCCTCCCAACTTTGGTGAGGGCCCATTTCATCTGGGGCTCACTTTCAACTTGGATCTAGTTAGATTCTCCCTCCAAGGGGAGCCATAAGTGGGAAAAGTCAATCAAGAAATATCCGTTTAGGGACTTGGACCAATTCTAGCTTAGTAACATCTCATACGTCTTTGGGATGTCCACCACTTGGATGTTAATCATGTTGGCTATCTTGGAGTCCTAGATGAGTTGATTTTGGATGATTTTTAGTTCACCCACCATTTTTACAGTAGTTTTATCCAGCTGGATTACTGCACCGTTAGACGAGGTGGGTTAGAATACGAGCTTCTAGCATATGGATAAAGGCATGATGTTGCCAGAAGCCCCAGAATCTGCCAGGCAATTGTGTATATTCTTTCCTTATATGTTCAGGCCTAGTAGGAAGAGAGGATCTTTAGTATTTCCCAGGAAGACAACCCCATTGGTGTCCTCAAAAGAGACAGTCTTGGGTGGGTGACTGACAAATTCTAGGTTTCCCAAGAGCTTCAGAAGAGACTTCTTCTGCTCGGGACATTTCAGCAAAACCTCCATCAAGTTCATGGAGGTGGTCATTTGTTCTAACACCTTCGTAATGTCAAATCTTCCTCCAATAATTGGTGGCTTCCCTCAGTCGGGTCCTTAGCTTGGTTAGAGCCAAGGCCTTTTGGAGGGGCATACTGATCAGTTGTGTTGTCCTGGGGAGGAGTATCTTTGGGAGGCATGGGTGTGTAAACTAGTCCTTTACCAGCCTAACTCTGGGTGTTGTAAGGAGTCTGTCGGTTGGTGAAGGCATTGGCCTCAAAGGATAGAATAGATTCATTAAAGAACCCCTATAGTTTGGGTTCTTCTTCATCTTCCTTTCCTATTCCAAAGAAGATGGTCTCACAGGTGAAGGCACCGTGAGTGGGCTCTTGTATAGGAGGATCTGGTGGAGTAGGATCTGAAGCTTATTGTCTGTCCAGCTGGGAAATCATGATGAATTTTTCCAGCTTGGCACAGTTTACCTCATTATGAGAGCCTGTGTCATGCAATCTACACCAGTTGGTCATGGGTTGGAAGTCTGCGACTAGCATAAAATGAGAAGGTCCAGCACTACCCTGATTGGTGTTTTGGTTTGGAGGAGGATCTACGGTATTCACATTGTTGTTCCATTGTGGTTGATTAGGCCGAGGCCCATTGTTGAAATTTATTCCTTTGGCATTATTGTTTCATTGGCCAGAGAAAATATTCCCTCTCTGAGAATTGGTGTTGTGCGGTTCAAAGGAACCCACCTTTAGCTGACCTATGTCCATAGTTAGTGTAGACAACATTTGCCAGAGGGAATCAGCCTCGGCGGTCAACTGGGTATTTGCTTCACAGTGTGACAGTTGTTGTTGTTGGTTTCTCGGGAAGGAGGCAACATTTTTTGGAGTCGAGGGCGGCAATCCTCTAGCCGTGGATGACTAAAAGAAAGGCACTCTAGATGGTTGTGCCTATGGTTGTTGCATTGGTTGTGGTTGTTTCTAGGGAAAGGATTCCAGACCCAGTGTTGGCTGAACTTGCGATGGATACATGTACAGGGCCTACTGGTCTATC
This sequence comes from Thuja plicata, assembly GCA_018584345.1. NCBI lineage: Eukaryota > Viridiplantae > Streptophyta > Pinopsida > Cupressales > Cupressaceae > Thuja > Thuja plicata. The sequence goes on from MU224282.1 coordinate 1,163,403, forward strand.
GACAGTGGTGGGGATTCATGGCCATCACGGGGGCACCCATTGCCTGATTGGGGTTATATCCCCCAGTGTAAGAAGTTCCATCGGGTATCATGTTAAATGGCATGTTGTGCACAATTTTGCCCAGAGATTTGTTAAGACCACGGGATAGCTCTAAGGCCAGATTGCAAACCTTCGCCAAAGTATCCTGGTCATCAGGGGCTGTAGTTCTCTAGAGGAGAGTGGAAACAAAGGGGTCCATCACATTAAGATAGGTCTGGATAGTTACATCCATGGATGGGATGAAGGGACCCGTGCACCATTTCAAGGCACGTTGGAACCGGTGATTGAATGCTGCAAGGGGCTCATTTGGTTCCTTCCTAATAGAGATGAACTGACTGTGGGACCATGCTAGGTCCATGTGAATGTGGAAGGTAGCCAAGAAGGCATCCTCCATCTCTTGCCAACTATTGATGGAGGTGGTAGGAAGGTTAAGGTACCTGTTCAGTTCATTTTGTCCCAGGGACAAAGGGAACATCCGGGTCACAATGTCCTGATGTTGGATCTGGTGTCATTTCATGGCATCTTTGTATGCCTACAGATGCTCTTCCATATTTTGCGAGCCTAAGTGCTCATATCGGGGACAAATCTTCTCTGGGTGCAAAGGTAGGTCATTGGCTACACCTGGAAAAGTTTCCATTAGGGACCCGGTGTTTCCAAAATACGCAGTCATTGGGGTTGTTGGATTTTGACTAGGTTGAGCATTAATTTCTGGGGTCGTCTGGGGGACTTGGGTATTCTGGGATGTGCTATATCCCCAAAAAATGGTGGTTGACTTGGCTATCGGGGTCCATTTCTTTCAAGTAGAAGGCTCAAGTTTGACAAACCTTCTGGGATTGGGAGTTGATCTAAGGACTCTTTCGAATCTTGCTAATGAAAATGATCCAATCCCACTGAAGGCTTGACTCCTAAAACTATGTCTTAGGGAACCCTCGGGCGGTGTGAAATCTAAATCCTCAGAAGGGGACGTGCTCATGCCCTCCTTCTAGCGCCAGTTTCTATTGACGGGGCTTTGTGACTAGGTCTTCCAACAGATGTAAGTTGTCACCGGGTACCGGGGTACCGGCCAACTTTGCCTGTAAAGGTTGTCCATGGAAATGAGATTCCTTGGGCCTTCAAGCATGTGAGAGTCAGGTCTCGATAGTGCAGGAGCTTAGTTGGGAATGTGACTATTTTGTTCAGGGGGATAGCTGGTTATCTTGGCTCGTCTTCTCTAGAGATTTAAGTGAGTGGGGTTTCCTATAAGCATTCATTAATTTTACCAAATAAACTTCAAAATATATTGCAGAGTTAGGAATATTTCATCTACCTATAGTCATGCTAAACATTTGAAACATCAACCAAGCTCTAACATGCTACACTAAATACTGAAGAAATACGAAACCATTAGTTCATATTCAATCAATAGTGGAGGAAAAGAAGGTCATTAATCTACTTAAAATATCAGAGCAAGGGACATAAAAAACATACAACACAAAATACCATTAATCTGGAGAATAGAATACTAACAACATCATTGATAGAACCATTCCTTCTTCATTAACATGTTTTCGGCAAGCACTAGTGCGTACAACAATGGTGGCTCCAGGGGAGCATTTTAACTACTGAAAGCTTCTAAAAACTAAGGAGCATTGAGCTCTGCAACTAAGAACTAGGAAAAATCTAATGCTATTAGCTATGGACTGCAAAATCATCAATTTTGCTGACCCTTGAAATGAGGGCGGACTTATTATTTATACACAAGTTTTGACCTAAAACTAACCTAACTTATTTTACACTTAACAATATAATACTATTTTTGGTGGCTGGTACTACTTGCGCCACGCTACAAAAGACCTTAAGATGGAAAAGGTCTGACATCTCAAAAGAATAAGACAAGAAAAGAGGAGTGGAAGAATCGACCTCGAGAAGAGAGCTGGGAGGAGAAAATAAGAGATTCGATCCCCTAGGGATCGAGGTTGCATGCCTCATTAATGGGAAAGTGGTGCCCTATCTTCGATATGCCAGGTGTTACATTGAAGCGGCACCTTGGGAAGACCACTTGCCAGAACCTTCTTGTCAAGATCACATGCCTTGTTGTGGTTACCTGCTTTTTGACATCTTTATTAACTGCCTTGAAAGTGACCGGTCAACTTTGGGAACCAGGACACGGGTCACTTAAAGAATACAAAATTGTGGGATCTAGAACTCCAGGATCTAAAATCTTGCACCTCAAAGAATAAAGGAATACAACTGATACATGGTTGGTAAGATTCTCTAGACTCCAGAGAACTTTATTGTTCCTCATAATTTTTCCAAGTCTCCAACACTTGGCTTATGCTTTCTTCATCTATGTCTCTGATACTGTCCCACTGATTGCGAATAGCCTCCAATGCTTCCTCAACATCTCTGACCCCATTTCAAAATTCATCCACCATCTTGATGGTGTCATGCGACCGGATCATTGTCTTGGATAGTCTAGATAACCTACCCTAGTCAAAATCTTCGGCAGGTGGATACAGGGACTCTATCCGCTCATCAGACTTGTTGAGGATGTAGTCCTCTAGGGTACATGTTCTGGTGGTGAAGGGATTGACTTGAGATACTCCAGCCACAAATTCTTGAAATAGGCCCAAGGGGTATTGGGCCACTTGATGACATGTAATTGATTGAATGTTTGGTAATGTTAAGTTGAAGATGATACAAGACATTAAATTAGTTAATGGTTTGTATTGTCATTGATCTCAACTTGATATCATCTGTACAATCATGCCAAAGACTTCATAAAATCAATGGAATAAAGGTTATGCTTTCAAGAAATGCATAAAAGTCATGTATTCACTAAGTGACAGACAACACCGACAGAGTGCACACCACCAGTAAAGAAAGAGAAAAATTCACAGTGATGCTTGACGAGCAGAAGATAGTGTTGCCCGATGAAGCAGAATCACAGGATGCCCGATGAGCTGAAAATAGTGTTGCCCGATGAGAAAGATCTAATGATGCCCGACGGACAGAGATCCTGAAGCTAACTGAAGTTACAGTGAAGGAACTGGCAGTTGTCACTGGCGATGAACTATAGAATTAACCGACAGAACAGAGAGATCAAAAAATGATAAAATATCTAGCTGGCAGAGCTTAAAGATAGACTTAACTGATTGTTTTATTTGTTTTATTCAACCACAGTTGAGCAATTGATTTATACAGTTGGCAAGAAGATAACTACGAGACAAATCAGGAGTTAAAGACGTAAATCAATTTGGCTGGATTATTTTTCACACCAAGAATCAAGAATCAAGAATTAGGGAATATCATGTCTATATAAGAGACAAGCATAATTCATTTCCGCATGCAATTAGATACACGAGGGAGTGAATTGAAAGAAGATGCTGAAGAGAAACTGGTGAAGGATAAGCTTCATACAATCCTGATCAATCAAGCTAAGGGAGAGCTAAAGAATTTTACAAACACCGATGAACAGTGAAGCATAGCATCACAGAGTAGAAAGTGTGAAGTACAAAGGAATTGAATTGATACATTGATCAGAGAGGTAATGTACATAAATAGATCTAAATATCTGCAATTCAAAGTTGCATTAGAAATAGGTCATTGTGTTTTAGTTTAACCATTGAAGCATTAAGTCTCTTAACAGAGTAGGACTTAACCAACTTCTATAATTGAGGTATATCCTAACAGATTACCAAAAAGGTTGATTCATGATAGTAGCATCAGTCTTACCTAAAGCCTATTGATAGTCTAAGAAGGAGGCTAATTCAAGGATGGTAGTAAGATTAG
>MU224282.1:1191342-1202014 GCA_018584345.1 Thuja plicata
CAAGTTCGCCTTCTTTGGCCTCTTGCTTGATGCTGCAAATATCTTCCCTATTGGAAACAAGGATTGAGACCTCTTTTTTTATGTCATTTTGTGCAAAGGAATCACCACAAAAAATTTCATTTGTATCGTAATCATCCTCTTGTTGTTCACACAAAACTTCTTTAAACTGAAACAAGAAATATGCATTATTATGTTGAGAAGAAGAAAATTCTACATAATTAATGGAAACATTTCCAACTATAAATTCATCTTCATCATCTTGTTGTTCATTGACTTTATTATCACCATCATAATCATTATCACCAGCATAATCAAATTCAGCATCATTATCATAACTAGATTCAACATCACTAGTATAATGAGATTCAGATTTCTCAATCAAATCTATCCATTCTTTAACACTTTCAATTTCTTCTTCTCTAAGAGATGAATGCCAACTGACTGATTCAGGCACACAAAGTTATAAAAATAAATCAATCCATGTTAATTTGGGAAACTCAATGTCTGTTATAAGCTCATCAACTGCATTACAAAACCTTTTATAAAACAAATATACTGATTCTTTCTTCTTTTCTCCTACCCTTATTCTTAAAATCAATAGGGCCTTCTTTTGGATGCTTTGCCTTCTCAATGCAATATCTCTATTAAATTTCTCAAGATCTTCCTCATAAATTCTAGGTATATAAAACATATCTTGATCCATTAAAGTCAGAATCTCCATTTAAACCACTCACTTAACAACACATTTTATTCTATCACAAAAACTTCTACCTGATTTTATGCAGTCATTAAGTTCACATAACAACATCATACTTCTAATTTGATAAATGAACTTTTAAAAATAGGAAGTATGAAAAACTTCAGATCTACACGCCTTTGTTTAGTGACTTCTTCACCTTATAAGGGAATTTTCATTCTCATAAGAACATGAGGATTACCTACACAATAATTGTAGGCGTTGGTCTTATTTCCTTTTTACTGGAAACATGGAAGATCTAGAGCCTCTTTTGTAGCTCCATCCAGTTCTTTTCACATAGAGTCGCCACCTCCGTGCAGAGGAAAAACCTCAAACAACAAAAGCCATTTGGAAATTACTTTCAATTATGGGTTTGTTCCAACTAGCAAATCCGCACAATGTTATTTATACTTGTTGTAAATAAAAACACTTTCTAGGTTGTCCTTACTCAGAGATCTGAAACAAATTTCAAATTCTATTTCTTGACTCTTTCTTATAATCAGATTTTGGGGTTGATTCAGCAAAGCAAGGAAACAATCATCTTAAGCTTGTTGATCTTTACATTGAAACTTGTTGATGGTTACACAATTTTACACTGGTACAAAACAACCAAGATTCACAGAGTCACTACCTAGACAAATCTGGGATAAAATATGAATAGATCTGAGATCCTACACAACAACATTTTTTGCATTTAGACTCCCCAGTAGAGTCGCCATTTTTTAGAGCTTTTTCTTGTAGAATCTTAATATAGCATTAATGCTTGACTCTATGATTCCCATCTCTTGATTCTAACAAGAAAAAGACTAACTAATGAGGATTTAATCCTCCTTCACTTGGAGCTCCACAAACACATGTGAGTGTACCTCAAATGATTTACTGCTTCACAATAAATCTCACAATGGATTGGTGTCTTAAATACAAATATTCAATGTTCATACAAGACAAACTGAAAAGTAAAGATTTGGTTTAGTTTTAAAGATTGATAGGCAACCCTAACCCAGACCAGTGCAAAATCCTAAGGTAAACAGGTAATAAGAATGCATCTCAACTATACCATATTTATAGAAGTAACTGAAACCTGAACAAGATGCCTTACAACTTGCTCTCTGCAACTCAAATCTTAAATCATCAGATTCACATATAAGTTTTAAACCCCCTAAAATATGCTCATAGGAATTATTCTCCCCTTAGAAGTAACCTGAAACCACATATCAAAACTTGCCTTACAATTCTATGAATTTAAAATGCCTTACAAACTAAATTCATAAGAATCCAAACATACATCTGAAGACAATAACAAATCAAGCAGGGATCCCAAAGATATTTCTATTGATCAATATAATTTCAATACATTCTATATCTTCTCAGACTGATAAAATTCAAGAAACAAAGTTTGGACCAGAACTAGCAATCCTGCATTGATTGATCAAATTATTGACCAACCCCCTTACAATGAAGAAGAGAAACAAATATAGAAGGGAAAAACAAATTTCAACCCTAACTGACACCTGTCTGCTTCCAAGATATCTTAGCCTGCACAATCTTTTCCTCTCTAAAATCTGATTTGATCTGCAAAATTCTTCTTGTTTCTTTTGAAACCTCTCTAAAAATTCTCACCGTGAATGCACATTGCATTTTGAAATAAAAATTATTTCAAAAGACTTTATCAATGTTTAAATAAAAATATTTCAAAAGATTATTACCCACATTTATTTGATGTCTGCATATTTCTTTGTCTTGCATAGGTCTCTTTTCTGCATATTTTGCCCAAACCTCACTAGATTTTTCCACTTGTCACCTTCTGGTTTGCTCTAAACTTCAACTGGGCTTGCTTGGGCTTTTCATGAGATTTAGAGATTAAATCCATCTCCTAATCTTTGAATGCTTCCTCCTTGACTATCATGATCATGATATTCAGAGAGTGGGCTATCTCCTAATCTCCATATGTTTCCTTTAACTGCAATTACATTGGGAGACTTGGCGACTAGCTTACCTCTGAATCTTTGAATCTTTTCTCTAACCGTAGTTACATTGGGAGATTGCGCGACTGGCTTATCTTTGAATCATTGAATCTTTTCTCTAACCACAGTTACATTGGGAGATTGCATGACTGGCTTATCTTTGAATCTCTGAATCTTTATCCTAACGGCAGTCATCTTCCAAGATCGTGTGACTAAGCTATCTCTTGATCTCTGAATCTTTTCTCTAACCGTAGTTACATTGGGAGATTGCGCGACTGGCTTATCTTTGAATCTCTGAATCTTTTGGCTAACTGTAGTTATATTGGGAGATTGTGCGACTGGCTTATCTCTAAATCTTTGAATCTTTTCTCTAACCACAGTTACAGTGGGAGATTGCGCGACTGGCTTATCTCTAAATCTCTGAATCTTTTTCCTAACCACATTCATCTTTCGAGATCGCACAACTAAGCTATCTCTTGATCTCTAAATATTTTCTCTAACCGTGGTTAGATTGGGAGACTTGGCGACTAGCTTATCTCTTGATCTTTGAATGTTTTGAACTTGACCTCCATGATTTGGAGATTCAGAGATAACCTTATCTCTGGATCGTTGGATGTTAGCACTAACTGCAAGATTCTTCCAAGACTTGGTGACTAGCCACATCTCCAGATCTTTGGATGTTTAAAATAACCATGGTTACCTCTTGAGTTTGCATGACTAAGCTTATCTCCTGATCTCCAAATATTTTGGTTGACCATGGTTATATTGTGAGATTGCACAATTGACTATCTCTGGATCTCCAGATGCTTCCTCCTCTACCACGTGTCATCACCATCTCACTTGCCCAGGCCCCGCTAAAAGCTTGTTTGTTTCTGAAGTCACTAATTTCCTAGGCACGTTCACCGAGGCACCACCTACGCATGAGTGCTAAGAACCTCTGCTCTTCACTTCATATTATCTTGTATGTGTTTTGGCATTTAAACATTTGAAATCTCCCTCACCCCACCAATGTGGGATAATTCTCTTTGGATTTTTTAAACTTATATTTGAACCACATGCCAAAAAATTTTGTCATTGACCAAGTAAGGGCATTTAGTATCATCCCCAAGCGCACGCACTCACCAAGAGCATCTAGCTCTTTACTTCACATAACATTGTGAGCACTTGCATATAAAAAATTTTAAAATAACCAACCCACTGTGCATGTGGGACAAAGCATTTAGCTCTGCAAACAAGTAGTTCGTGCACCCTATGTATGCTTTACACCTACCAATGTGTTTACTTGAATGTTTCTAAACTCTCCTATTCAAAAAACCATGTGCAGCCCTTGGTTAAATTCAACTTGCTCAACCCTTTTAACTTACCTGAGCAAGCTTTTAAAACCATGTGTTGCTTCCCTACACCATACGCAGCTCCATTTTGTTTTTATACACCATGCGCTACATCCTTATGAGCATGCAAAGACCTTTCTTTCCATTGCGCGATCTCTTCTACCATTATGCACAATTTTTGTGCATCCCATGACAATCACATTAGCCTGAGGGTTTTAAAAACCCTTACTACTCCTGCACAACTCTTTTGTTTCACTACACCATGCACTTTGCTTATAAATTTTAAGTGTTTGTTGTTGTCCCTCACCATGGTGCATAGCCTCTAGGGAACTACAAAGGTTGTAGAGCTTGGCATTACACCTGCCAATTTTGCATTTGCTGGATGTTTTGAAAGAAACAAAAACAAAGAACACATCCTGTGTAGCCTTTGTGCACAGCTCCCTCTGGATTCATGTGTTGCCTTGTTCCAACCAATGCACAAATTTTTCCTCATGTCAAGCACTGTCATTTGATGGATGTCTCCACTCTAATTCTCAGGCTCCCAGCCTAGCGGGCAGGGAGGAATATTAGCAATGGTTGTGGAATTTTTCTTTACACTTTTCAAAATGCCAGCTTGAATGTTTCAAGCGCATTTTATGCTTGTGGTTGTGGAGTAAGAACCACATGCGGCTCCAAACACTTACGTGCCCCATCTTCCTTTGATCTTTGCTTTCAAAATTCATAATCATATTATAAATTTGCAGCACAAAAATGTGCCATGTCTATGCAGTCGCATTTGCAAATGAATCCACAGTGTGTTCTCCTTGTCAATGTATTGTCATTTTGGCATATGGTGTGAGATGGAGACTGGAAAAGTTTGTTTAAACAACTAACGTGCCTTGTGAAGGCTTTGATGAATAATGATACTCTGTCAATGAGCTCCAACTTTGGTACAGATAGAAGGACATTGGAAAAGTCTGTTTGAATCTTATGTATACCAAAAACATGGTGAGTGCCCTCTAGAGCTTCTCTAAAAATTTGACAAAAAGACCACCCAGTGCCATGGGAACACACAGATCTATAGACTTCTGATACCTGAGTATGGTCACTTAGCAGAAAAACATGACGACATCAGAATCATGAGATATTCATACTCAAATTAATCCAACTTATTTAATTTGCAACCAAATATGTTGAAACACATTAAAAATCCTCCCAAATGCTACCTAGAAAAATATTGAATCAAATATTGAGGACCCATCGTTTGGCATATTGATTTATTGAAACATAATGAGCATGTGCAAATAAGGATTTTATGTGATTCAAATCCATGTGTAAGATATCCATGATCAAAGATGACCACTCTGAAAGTCTTTGTAAGTGGAGATGTGAAAACATAGCAAACTGACTTCATATTTACCTCTGCAAAATACTAAATCATGTCCTGAATTCTTGTCACTTGGCCAACTAATTCATTCATCCATAATAGTTGTGTACACAAGAGGAATTTATCTGATTTAACTCCAAGTGCAAGATATAACTGATCAAACTTGGTGATTCTGAAACATTGAGTAAATGCAGATGCAAAAATGGCCTAAATTGCATTTGGATTCCTTTTGTGAAAAATAGAAAATCAACTCCTGGATCCTTGAAACTCTCCAAGTTGGTATACCTTCATACATAGAATGTAGAGAACCAACTCACTCATCATGACCATCAATTTGGATCAAGATATTAATATTCAAAGTCAGCCTCCTCGAAAACTTTATTGTTGCATCCACTGAAAACTAAATAAACTCCTGATTGGATTTAGCTTCATAAATCAATCAAATGAACCCCTTATGGTCTGAAGGTTTGGATATAGATTCACTTTCCCATAAAGAAGATGATGCTTCAACTGGCATGCTCCAATGATCAATTGGTCAACTAACATTGCTTCTCAAAGTCAACCACTTAACCACTTTCTCAATTCGAACCCAGCGACCCTACATAAATTTTATTTGGAATCGATTGAGAAACATGACCAAATGGATTGACCATGATCTAAAACTCTTTAGGAAGGTTCATTTCCATGTTTACAATGTAGGGTAAAATACAATTCCTTATGTCATTAAACTGGGTGCAAACTCTGGGACCCCAAAGTAGGGTACTTCGCTATTTCTGTAATTCACACTCTGAGAACCAGGATAAAATACAAATTGAATGGTTTTGGAAAACTTGTCATATGAACTCACAAGGATCTAAAAATGGGCATGGAGATTCACTTTCATGTCTACCACATCTCGGAGCAATTGTTATACCAGGTAGTTCAATTGGGCCTAAAATGCAGACCTCTAAAGTAGGTCACTTAGTAAAACTAAAAATGTGAACAAATATAGATTTAGATAATGACCTCCAAATGGCTATTTAAAAAACACATCCAATCTAACTTCTAAGAGCTGAAAACCAATATACATGCTTAATGATAGAGATGCACATGTCCCTCAAGTGGTTTCTCATAAAAATATTCAGGTCTCTTTTTACTTGCATGCAAACTAGGGCCCTTTCAAAAGCTTTTTGGGGTAGTGGCTTGTGGCTTAGAGAAATTTGTTACTTAGTCACTCTAAAATTTATCCAAAATTTTAGAGTTCCAACAGTTTCCACGTCCTTTTTGTGGCATGGTCTCAAACTGTAACTTTGTCACTATAACCAAGTGACTATAATGTAGAACTCGCTGTCCAGACATGTATTCAATAAATTGAACTCCATTTTTGTCGATTTTAACTTGTTGATAATAGGTGTCTTCAATAACAACTGAACCAGTTGGATATTGTTGTCCATCACCATCAACAATTTCTTGTGACAACTTGTATTTTTCGTTGGTGCATCTTAGTAGATAATAATCTACACCTTCTGCATTCTCGGGATCCATAACCACAACAAAAATATCACGTACAAATATAAAAATGAATTGTGCATTTAAATTATGTTCAAAACTTTAAGTTTGGACTACTAAAATTTGAATGTCACTCAAGTTATCCTAATAAATGATATATAAACTACAAATTAAAAAAACATATATGTGTATGTATGTATGTCAGCACGTATCTGTAACAACTAAATCAGAAACACGTTCATAATCAACTGAATATATAGGATCATGGATGTCTATTTCATTGTCATCATCTTCATAAAGAGGCATTTTGATTAACTCTTTTTGATCCCATTGTGAAACATATCCATTTGCAATATTAACACATTGACTCATTATGTTGTTGTTAACACAATCTTCACAAAAGCATGATTTATCTCTTAGTTGAATCAGTGGAGGCTTGTGTTGTCTTGTAGTCATCACTTGATGTAAACTTTTAATACCAACAATTGATTGACAATTGTAAGGTTTGGATCCATTAATATCTGGACAAATTATGTAAATTTTAAATAAATTAGTCAGATCTCAGTTCAATTATGAAAAATGTGAAATGCATGTACATTCTATATATAGACTCAACTTGAACACATGTGACCTATAATTTAATTTTTAGAATTTGAGTTTTAAATACCTATCACTTCCCAAAGTAACGTTCGTTGTATTTTGTGTTTCATACTGCAAAATGATTTCGACACCATTCAACAATTTTCTTTGCATTCTCTATCATGTTACCTAAATATATAACAATTTAGTTAAATTATTAGTTTATTTCTAGCAAATGAAGATTAAAGAATACACGTACATATTATACTACAAACAAGTTGAATATCAATTGTACATGTACCTTGAAGTTCATATTGTCGGAGTGCACACTTCACACATGCTGCCGCTCCATCATGCTCTCCTTTTCCATGTACACTTTCAAAGAAGTTCCAACAAAATAACTAGGGGCTCACATTCCTGCATTCTGACTGTCCCATGTCCCCTCTTCTATATAGATGTTTGACCGATATTTTAAATGAGGGGCCCGCATTCCTCTCGACCATTCCAGTTAACATTGTGTCTAGCATGTTGCATGGCTAACCAATTAAAGGCTTTTGCAGACTTAAATTGACCTGCAATTTAAAGTTATAGACATGTACACACACATGAACATTTAACATATTTAACATGTGTGTGTGTGTGTGTGTGTGAAAAATAAAACTTATATAATTTATCCAATAGAATTGAAAGACTAAAAGAAAATAATGTACTTACCCTCACACCCATTAGACCAGATCTAGTGTTGTGAAGCATTTATTCAGTGATTCAAAAGATTGTCAAAAAATATGTCAAAATAATGAGCCACGTAGCTCCTATCATGAACCATATCATCGCTGATATAGAAATGAACCTCTTTGATGATAATGCATTCATTTTGATCTATACTTTCTATCTCATCCAAATCAAAGTGTGCATGTCTATAGGTCACATGCATAAATATTGCAACTTGGTCAGAATGATAATATTGACTTTGGAGCTCTGATTGAGGGGAAAATGTATAGTTCTCTACAAAATCTATAATTGAAATAATACAACCAGGTGGTAAAAAAAATGGAATCACAAAACTATTTAGCTTGCCATTGTGCGCCATGACAATGTTGGATATGTGGATAAATCATAAATCGAAATTTGTCCACGAACTGCAGGTATGGTAATTCACTCTCCTTCAATACAATTTTTTTTTATTCTTGTCCTGTCTTTGTTTGGTATCTCTCATATTCAAATATCTTCCATTAGACTGGTGTTGTAACATCAATATTATTAAATTGTAAAGGAAATTAAGTAAATTTCCACATTGATTTCATTCATTTTTTATACACTGGACATTGAATTCATCTAAGTCTTCTGATTTATCGCATAGAATGGACTTCACAAATTTTGTTGTACTTCCAAAAACCATATCTAAATTAGGTACCACCACAACCTTTTTATATGATTGAAAGTATAAGTGAAAATCAACATTATTTTGACAACAACGTGTTTCACGGACCTTATTTATGCATACGAAGCAAGGGCACAACATCTCAAACAATCTCTGACCTATTTTCACACCTAAAAATTCTTGTTTGAATGCTTCAAATAGTTCATTTTATGTAGTACCGACAAAATGTTTTGGATGTGAAATATTCATACTAGTCTCTCTATCTTTCATCTGTATAGTTTCCCTTCTATTGGAAGAAATATGAGAGTGGTTGGTCCAAAATTGAATAACTTCTCTTCTTACATCTTCAGAAATTCTGTCTTTTTGAGGAACTCTACAAATCATACCCAATTCTTTTCAATGTCCATATCCAACTTATTTCTCTTCCTAATATATCTCTGAACAGTTCTTCGAGATACCTTAAGTAAATCAGAAATTGCTCAAACTTGATTTCTATGTGTCAATCTCTTACTGGAAATCATAGTCATCAATTCTCTTTGAGCAACATTTGAATCAAGTCCACCATCTGTCATGTTATAAAATTCAATGCATCTTGTAAATTTTTAATTATTGTTTCTTTTACTTGACCTCTTGCACTTTTCCTATTATCAACACCCAACAAATCCAAAATCGGAGTCATTTCTCTTTTCCTGAATAACTTTGCAACAATTGTGCTTTTCCCACCAAAGATTTATCCTTAAAATATTCCTTCCACATGTTTTTGAGATATAATTTAATAGTGCTTTCAAGTACCAGGTGCTCTAGTGCAATTTGACTGATAAGTGATTCCTTATTCATCTCCATCAAATTTTGCATTGTAGGATAAATATGTATACCTTGACTACTACCAATATCCTCTCCTAGTTAAGTTGCACCTTCTTCAACATCGATAGGTTCTTCTTCAACATCGATTAGTTTCTCATTGATAAGTGTCATATGACCTTTCATTTTGTCATCCCTTTTACAATCATATTTCCTTTTTCTAGTCCTTTTATTTCCCATTGTTTTAATCCTTCCTGACTAAAAAACTTGCCTTCCCACTCATCCGGAAACAAAATGCCTTTGTAGCTTCCCCAAAAAATGTCTCCTAGCTTCACAAATCCCTTATATTCTTAAATAATGAATGAAATTCACAATTGTATAATTAATTTTTTTTAAAAAACTTATATTATACCCTTCTCTTTGAAAGGGTAGGTCGCCCACGTGACCACTCGTGGGGGGCTGACCACTAAGTTGACTCAGCCGAGTCTAACTCGATTGAGTCTGCCTAGGTGGCATGCCATGTTGGTAGCCATACCCCCAAAAATATCAATAAACCAGAAGTTTTCACTTCTGTTGTTCCCTTCTCTGCTCAAAACAGAAAATGTCAAAAAAGTAAAAGTACCTTTTTTTAGAGCTCAGAACTATGATTATGGTTATATAAATTTTATATTGTTTCAATTACAAAACATTGAACAAATTTTCTAAAAACTACCTGTAGGTATATTAAGTTTTGAGAAGTTGATTCGAAAAAAAAAAACTTAAATCAATTCAAATTTTTTTTAAAATCATATACAACACTAGAGAAGAGAGTCATCTTCAAAAATATGTAATTTATTTGGTTTTTGGTATAGTTTTGATAGGGGAAAGTGGCGGGAGACAAAAACTGTTGATTTCAAGTAAGTTTGACTTTTGTTGATGTATGTAGCATCGGTCAGATAAATAAAACTGACTATTTAACTATTATGAGAAATGATTTATTACATATACATATATATTAATATATATAATAATTGATAATTATATATA
>MU224282.1:1202112-1220433 GCA_018584345.1 Thuja plicata
TATATATATATATATAAAGTTAATCTATATTTATTCTTATAATAACTATATAGTTAATAAATTAGATTGATGAATAGACATGTCCCATGAAGGGACATGTCTCTTTTTGTCTTTTCCAAGTATATATACAAGAGATCTATGCATTTGGAAATCCCATACTTTTGAAAGCAGTGAGATTACATTTGATATTGATTTTTGAAAAACTCAACATGGCATCAGAGTGAAGCCTGGGAATAAAGATGTTGAAGATTATTTTCAGATAAAAGAAAATATAGTTGCATATTTGATCAATATCAGAATCCAAAATTGAAGTGATTGCCACACATATTTTCACTAGGAATAAGTGTTGCCTTCTTTCTTTCATAAACAATGAAGAGGAAGATTTCTATTCAACTACGGTTGTCTGAATAAAGATGGATTTCCAAAATGGATATTAGCTGGAGACCACAAGATATTGCAATCATCAAGACCTTCCAGCCAAGCAAATGTGATCGTATCCCAAGATAGTTTTGGCAATTACCAAACAATCGCACAAGCAATTAACAATGTCCCTCAGAAGAGCGGCAAGAGATACATCATCTATATTAAGGTGGGTACGTACAAGGAAAACATCGACAACATGAGGACAATAAGTATTACTCATCGATATTAATAGTTCATAGTCTACATAAATCAATTAGTGGTTTGGAAGACTCGGTCAAACTACAATAAAAGATTGATTGGGATTTAGTATAAAGATGAGATGTGTAACAATTTATGTAAGATGAAACCCAATCAACTTCCACGTAAGTTCCTTCCATCTCTAAAGGATTTGGTAGCGATTAATATTACGAATAAAGTAAGATACAAATATATCGTTTAAGTTGGAATTGATATGCATAATTCTTATATGAGAGAATAGTGAGTGTGATATTACTATTGAGAAGCAATTATCTGAGATAGCGTCGACAATACTATAGGTGTTCCGTCCTTGTTAAGAAAAGATACAAGCTACAGGAGCATCATATTGATATTCGTTAAAAAAAACACTATATGAATTCGAACTATATTTCCAACTTGATGACAACCCGTTCAAAGACTTGGCTTGAATAAATTATTGACTCCAAGGATATTAGATATGATATAAGTGTCATTGCTAATTATTACAATCAACCCATGGTGATTAGCGACTACACTAAACTAATATCAAAGAAGATAATGAATTTGATGTTGGTTGGTGACGATAAAGATTAAAAAAGTGGTGACTGCAAGAAAGAGCATCCATGTTGCGTCACCACCTTGAAATCTTCAACAATTGTTATTTCTCATAATGGATTCATTGCAAGAGATATGACGTTTGAGGACACGACAGTGGCGATGAATAACCAAGTTGTTGCACTTCAAGCTGGGTCAAACCTATTGACAAGAAACACAGAGGAGGAATATGGTCACACCAAGCAGGCGATGTCTTATGACAAATTTGAATGAGTTCCAGGGGCTTTCGAGCACAACAAGATAGTGATTGTTGAATCAATGAGCTGAATCGAGTCGTTTAATGGTTGTGGTGTAGAGTGCAGGATGCAAAGGAACACCAAGTCAAAAGCAGGAGGAGCCATAGTCATCACGGTTGAGTCATATGTTAATTATGAGGTCATCAAAATGTGTGATCCAATTCTAGTCTGCAGAGATCAAGAAATTTGTCAACGTCACTGTTATAAATTGCGTCAATGTGCTCAAGAAAAGAATCAGAGTCTAGTAACCCACTATAATCACATACTAAGCGATGGAATTATTTTAGCCATGGAATAGTTGATAAATTATGAAGGCATTGAAGGTGGTATATTGAACACTCAAGATTTTGTAACACCCATAATATATGTTGAAGAAAATCGCTAATATGATTTGAGCAGCATAAAAGAGTTGTGTCATATGTGCACACATTGTTCGTAGCCATTTTTTTAGTTCTTAATTTATTGGATGACACCTGGCTTCAACTTGATTATTATGTCATACAAATATCATATTCTAGAAATTTGTTGAAGAACAAAAAGTGAGGTTGACTCCAATCGATTTGGATGGAGTGTTTGTTGGCACTGATTTCTCATAGAGTGAAAACCGACATGTGGTCTCTCTTAGAATTCTCAAAATCTTTAATTTCTACTAAGCTTTCAATTCAAGATTTTTAGAAGTCACAGAAGTGGTGGTAATTTCTAGTAGTAGAGACACTTTTGGGAGAGATGACATAAATGGGTTGAGTGACTCTATTCACAATAATTACTGTTGAACCACCACGACAAGTATAAGGAGTGATTAACGTTGGAATTTGATATTTCATAAATGATTTGGAGCTTTTCAGAATTGAAGAATGCGTGGGTCTTTTCTACCATGGATGTTAATGGAAATAGAGGAAGTAGTTGTCTGAGTTTGTGGAGGTCATGAGTTGCATTGAGTGTATTTGGAGCTTGTGTAGTGAAGCCAGATTGGTCATCCAAGCAACCTATTTTGCACAGGATTATCCTGAATACTCTTTCAACCTTCATTTGTTGCATTTTGATGAATTCCTATAAAAAGACACATGTATGTGTTGATTTCTTCTGAAAGTTGGATATCATTTTGAATCTTGCATCGACATAAAAAAAAGAAAATATTTCTAATATGGATATGTTAAAATGATGTCCATTGGTTGAACCTATTGTTTAAGATAAATATTTCATATTGAACTTTTTCATGGAGAGAAATTGTCTATCACTATCTCAAGTTCAAGGGAAACATAATTTACAGTGATTCTAAAACCTTACATTTCAAGGATCTTAATCATTCTGATTTAGAAGGGCAGTTCATATCGAGATGGTTTCCCTAGTGACCAAGAAACTATAAAAAGCCAAATAATTGCAATTCAAATGATGCAGTTCTATATATGTGGGCTAGAAGAATTTTTATGAAAATATCTAGGTCATGATATTCCTAGATAGATGGATAAGTTGTTGGATCAAATGGCATTCAAGAAAAGACCTTATTGTAGACTAAAGAACAAAGACACGACTTGCTTGCACAAGGTTGACATTAGATTCAGAGGGATTCAGATAGTTCATCTAAAAGCAACATTGGACGAGGAGGTTAGGAGGGTGTTACAAGACCTCAAAATTTAAAGGGAGCATCTAGAGGATCTAATTCATTATAATCTCCAAGGAATTTGGTCAAATAGGTTCAGAGGGAGTCAACAGGGGAGATGGATTTTACAATCAGAGGAGTATGGTAGGACTATGGCTAAAATGCATTTATGCTAACTCTTACATCATGATATTCCTAGATGACTTGGGGTTCACCAAGAGTGATGCAAACTATATAAGAGATATAGTACATAAGTATGCTATTCAAGGTACCTTATCACTATAGATTAGATGGATGATATTCTCACCAAGTTTCTTGCTAGAGAGAAGGTTGTGTACTTTCAAGATAAATGTGGTATATTAGAGAATGAAGCCTTAGATGAAAAGGAGTTTCAACATCTATGATCTATTATTTTGTATGTTATTGCATTCTTCTCTTTGAGAGAGAAGTCTAAGGTGAAAGCCCTTGTTTCCACCCTCTGGGATGAGCCATGGTGGATCCACCCTCTGAGATCAGTCAAGGTGGATGTCATGTGTGTGACTCTATGACTTTATGGGCCCACCCATCATGTGTACATTTCTAAAAGGTGATGAATTTTTGGTTAATGAACACTTATATTTAACATTATAAGGTGACGATCTTGTAATGTTGATAACATGCTAACTTGGTGTCATCTTGATTCATGGATGTGCCATGATTCGTTATGGTAGACATTATGTGATGTAATGTTAGTGCACATACCATAATAGGGTATATAAGGAGAATGTAATGTTCTCAAGCATATTATATCCCTCATATCAGGAGTTAGGTGATATGTAAATTGGGTATCACGTGTTAGGTGATATGTAAAACTTTGTATCACATGTTAGGTGATTCCTCATATCACATGTTAGGTGATATTCATATCATGAGTTATGTGATATATGATACTCTGTATCACATGATATGTGAGACTTCTTATCACAAGTTATGTGATACTTATCATCACATGTTATGTGATGTTTGTCTTCATGAGATATGTGAGACTTCTTATCACAAGTTATGTGATATACTTAGTGTCACGAGTTATGTGATACTTATCATCACATGTTATGTGATATTTGTCTTCACGAGCTATGTGAGACTCCTTATCACAAGTTATGTGATATACTTAGTATCACAAGTTATGTGACACCTCACAAGTTATGTGATACTTATCATCACGTGTTATGTGATTCTTGTCTTCACTAGATATGTGAGTCTTCTTATCAAGAGAAATATGAAATATATGATTTTATCTTCCCTAGCTAAGAGGGAGTGTTGATGCATAGTAGCTTTGGTCAAATATAAGGATGATTGCTTTGATTATTTAAAATTAAGTATGTATGTATGTATGTCAGTTCACAATGTGAACTGACATACATACACACATACACATTACTTGTGCTTATAAGAATTTAATCATTATAAATGTCTTACCATCATCCTTGTATATGATTGAAATACTAGTCTGTGTAAACAGATTCCTTTCATCTTCTCTTGCCGTGTATCAAGAAGTGAACATTGGCGGATGCATTCTACAGATGAGGTAACAATCGTATATCATCTATATTAAGGATCATGTAATGATATGATACTATGAACTTCAATATAGTATGCTATGATTATAATGTAATGTTTATCACTTGTATTTGTTGAAGTTATTGAAAGTGACGATCTTACAACAACTTGACCTTCTATTGTGATAAGACATGTTATGATGGGTAAAATAGATCATAGAACTTGTGGATAGAATCACCGATGGATAGAATCATGTAATATATATTGATTACATCATGAGGATGATGCTTCTATTTCTTACATCTTAGGGTCGATGCTATAAAGTGGCATAAGTGTTGACATTGGATTGATTTATCCTCCCTAGCTAAGAGGGAGTGTTGATGTATGTAGCATCGATCAGATAAATAAAACTGACTATATGATTATTATGAGAAATAATTTATTACATATATATATATATATATATATATGTCTCTTCTTATCTTTTCCATGTATATATACAATAGATCAATGCATTTGGAAATCACATACTTTTGAAAGCAGTGACATTACATTTGATATTGATTTCTGAAAAACTCAACAACTTTGGATACTTATAACGGGCAAACTATAGATCGAAAAACTTCTTTCTTTTTTCCACACAAGCTATACATGTCATCTAAAACATATTCTGAAATTGGAGAAAAAAACAATGTTTTACTTATAATGATTTGGCGGGAAGTAAACCCACTGATTTGTAGTATTTTTCAAGAAACAAAAAATAGACCTAAAATTTTTAAAAAACATATTATTTTTTGTTCAATTTTTTTAAAAAAATTTACAAGCATAAAATTCATCCTATTTCACACATTTCATCAGTTTACATCATCTTCAAATTCTCAACAGAAATGTGGTGTTGTTAACCTTTTCCTTTGTAAAAGGGTGACAACTTATTGTGCTTTTACCCGCTCAGCCTCAATTAGTGTGAGGAAAGAATCATTTGCAAAATGGCCATTGACAATTTGAGAAGATGACTTGAGCAAGGATATGCCCTTGAAACGACTAGTTAAAATAGTAGAGGGAAGAAGATAAAAAAAAATCTTCGACAACCAAGACATATAAAGAAGGGGCCAAAGGGTAATCTTGGTGAATGGATCTGTATAAGCCTATTAGGGTCAGTTAGATTTGCCTTTGTTGAAGTGTCAAAGACCATTGATAATTCTTTGATTTGAAGCTCTTTAGCACGTTCCCTTGAAAGTCTCCCCTTGTGGTAGCTCTTTAGTGCATTTCTCTTTCAAATTTGTTAAGTTCAAGTTTAGCCGTTCTCAGACCTATCCGTTACAATGCTCAATTATCACTTGAACCACTTCGAACCTCTTTGAACTCTGGTTCAAAGTAGTTCAAAGCAGGTCAATGAATGTTTTATCTTCTAACGTCTATTTTCTATAGGTGGGCCCCGGCCTATGTTACCTTATTGAGGTGAACCACTTCGAACCTCTTTGAACTCCGGTTCAAAGTAGTTCAAAGAGGTTCAGAGATGGATTGCGGGCAGAGTCATCAAGTAATAAAATAATTGATGGGACCCATGATGTGACATGGCGGCACAATGATGATTACATTTTGAGAAGGGTAGTTTTGATTTGACGGGAGCCACGGGGCAAACTTCTAATAAGATCTGGGTGGCATTTAATAACATTTTTAGCACGAGCAGAGGATTTTATTTGAGGTATGATTAATAATGATATTAAGGGTGGTAGATTCCAAGGATGCCTTATTGCTGTTACAGCTCACATCATAAAAATTTAATGCTCCCGACTTATGCTCATTAAAGTCAGTCTCTCCGGGCATTATTTTGAAAATATAAACAGCTCTATAAGTTCTTCTTTCCTGTTATTTTTCTGTGGAGTCTTAGATGTGGAGAAGAATTTGTTTCGAGTCTGTGTAAAACAGGTAGCTCCCAAAGCTTTTTCTCTTTTCCTGTTGTTGTTTAACATATTGATTCAAGAGGTGGGGGGTCATCTGGGTTTTTATTTCTGAAGAGAAGATGAAGTCCAGTTTGCATTTCTTTGGGAATTTAGAAATATGCAGTGCAGAGCTCCTACTATCTCAGAAACAGACCTACTAGGGGTTCCAGTAGAAAAAATGACAGTGGATTATACAAACCGTGCAACAGAATAACATAGCCTAGAATTCCTGTTGAGTGGGTTATTAGAAGCCGCGGCTTTTCCGCCATCAGCTGTATGCCCAAAATTAGTTCAACAATGTATTAATAGATATGATATTAAATCCAAGTGCATTTTGAACGCGGAAGGCCAAACCCTTGTGCCTCTCAATAGAGAGACTATTATGGCTGTATTCAAAATCTCGGAAGAGTCTTTTGTCAGTTTTACACCCACTCAATCTCTAGCTCAGTACAAAGAAAATGAGGATAAAAATCAAAGCCATGTAGCTAGGAAGTGGACTCAAACCAATTACAGAGGCGGCTCTTGTTTGCCCAAAGTGCTCATTAAAGATCACATGAAACCCCTTATTCACAATGTGATAGTGTTACTTCACCGGGTCAAAGGTTCAGAACAAGTTCTTCTCTATGAGGAGTGGATGTTTCATTTTATAGAAATTATCTTAGAAGGGGGTCAACATATTGATTAGGCTGAAATCATTGCTAGTTCCTTGAGAGACCAACTCAAACAAGCTCATGCCATTAGGAAGGAATTCTTTATGTCTTCTTATTTGATATATTGCCTAGTGTGCACACAAGATTTGTTTGCCATCCGACATGTCCCTTGGAATGAAGATATTTTAATTTATGAGTGTTGTCTTTTGTTAAGAAAAGATAAGATTTTGGAAAATTACAGGAAAGTTCCTGATGTTTTCCTAGGAAAACTGTGTCAACAATTGGCAGGGGTTCCGAACCAAAGAGTTTCATTGGAAGCACGGAAACTAATTCAAACTTATGGCAGCCTATATATCCAATTCCCATCTTTCACCTACATTCGGATTGGAGGCTTTGATGATGAACCTCTCAAGCTCCCAAGGTTTGCTTTTGACTATTTTATTTTGGCAGAAGTTTGTAGGCAATTTTTTGTGGTTATCAAAAATGCTCTGCCAGAAGAAAAATGACATTCCATGTTCCCAGTTAAAATTGGTAACTTAACCTGTAATAATATGATGGATGCTTCGGTGATAGGAAGCAATTTGTTGAACTTCCACTTGCAGTTTTATAATTTGAGAAGGGAAATAAGGGCTTCGCTAGGCAAGTTTTAAGCCTAAGTAATTATCCTTCACCCAGCTCACACCTGGAAGACCTATGGGAAGATCTCAAAGATGAGGAGGCAATCTGGAAGCGAGATCATTCTAGGCTTGTAATCCCATAGATCAAGATGTTGCAGTTGAATTTTGAAATTAAAGATGTGGAGGAAGATTGCTCTGAAACCACATGTTCGAAGGCTAACAATGTGGATGCGAAAGTTCCCTCGGATATAGATTGGAATAGGAAGGAAGAAGATGATATAAAACTAAGGGCCCGAACCATCTTTAGGGTCACAGAAAGCTGGTTAACAAAAAAGAAGAAGGAGAGAACTGAGAACCCCCCTCTTGAAAAGCGCAGTGCAAAACCTACCTTAATGAAAATGAAGAATGCCTCGTCTAATGTATCTCCTATGGCTCCAAATGCAGGTAAAATTTTGTCTCCCCAGAAAAAGGTGATTTCCACCAAGCACTCGACTGCATCAAGCTCGAGACTAGGAACAAGATCAGAGAAGCGATCTCAGATGGCAGCTTTAGGACTTGACTACCTAGATGTTGAGATCAATGATGATGATATTTCATTTTCTCCAGATCAACAAGTAAAAGAACAAGAAACTTCTATTATGAATACAGAGATACCTCAGGTTGAGGATACTCCTGCAAAAACCCTCGATATTCGAATAGTCACTGGTTCAATCCCTCCTTGGCTTACTAAATCGGTGAATAAGAGGAAAATCTATAAACCCATTTCGCTCCCTGTAAAAGAGATTGTTACCAAGTATGCTACCCGAACCCCCAAGGCAAATAAAATGAAGAGTGATGCTAGGTTATCCACTGATCCGTCAACTGGAAAGGTGATTATAGAGATAGCCACCTTCAAAAATAAAGAAGGAATTCAAGAACCAGAGGCCGAAGACTTCAAGATCACAAAAATGGAACTTGGTGTTCTAAACATGGATTCTAGGGATCACCTATTTAAGTTCTCAGCCGATCATATGCTCGGACAGTCGCAAAAAGATGGGAAAGAGAAACGGAAATTAAAACAGTTAATCTCCACCATGGCTGAATTCCTTTCCTCACTCGCTGACGATGGAGTTCTGCCCCCAGCTCAGTCTTCACAAGACTTTGATCTGAATTCAGTTGAAAGCCAAAAGCTAGTGAAACAAATTCAACAGGGGAAGGTTCTGGTAGAGATCGTGAAGTCTTGGATAAACAATGTCATCAATGAAGGTAGTGCTTTTATCCATGAGTTTATATCTACTTGCCGCAATGGAGAAACATTACTGGGTGAGGTTCAAACCTTGGTTCCAAGTTGGGAAATGGAAGAAGCTAAATGCGCAGCAATTGTCATACAGGTTCAAGAAATATAAAATTATGGTGTGATTCAATTCTTAGCTGAAAATACAATGAAATTGGTAGACCCCTGTATGCTGTTTATTCTGAAGCAGAACTTAGGATGGAAAAACACAATGTTTAAAGCTGCAATCTCTCAAGATAAAGCGATCGAAAAGGAAGTGATGGATATGCACACAGATGCTCTGAAAGATGTCAAAATAGTGAACCCCTCAAGTATTTTGCAGATTGACAGAGGTAACAAAGACGTGGATGCCATGGTAAAGATCTTCACAGACACCATGAACACTCTCAAAGAAAATGAGGCACCGACAGTTCAGGACTTCACCAGAATTGCGAATGTGGAATCCATGTTGTTGCTGAACAGAGGTAAGTTGCCGAAGCAAGAAGAGAGAATCAGGGAATTAAGGTGGGAAAAGAACGTGACTCGGGCGAAGCTGACATGCCTGAAGAATCTACATTCCTAGCCAGCTCAAGAGTTAACAAATGTGTTCTGATCCTGGAAGCTCCTGCAAACTGCCACATCAGAAGGCCCCAATAGTAGTTAGTGATCTTAGAGGCATCTTTTTCCCTTACTTTATGTTTTAAGTGACACGTGCTTTGAAACTCTATTTTTGTCAGTTATGTAACTGGTTTTAAACGGTTTTCCTTTTGATGTCCGAGAGGCCGGGTTTTCTTGGAGGCTCTCTCGAATGCAAAACTATATATAGAGGAACTCTGAATAGAAAAAGGGTTAGAAAATTAAGGTAGAAAATAGATAGTTTCTATTTTGAAGTAAGTAGTTAGCATAGACTTTTCTAGATTTTCTGAAACAGCTGGTGACCGATCTTTGATCAGAATTTGATCTGATTAATATATGAATATACAGATGCATGATATGGTTTAGATCTTTGAATCAAAATCTGGAATGTATGTGATTTCTTTGAGAATTGATACATTTAAATCTGTGCATGTGTTGTTTATATTCAATCACTTCCAGTTTCTTTATAGTTTTCTTTTCTTAGGTTATTTTGTAAATTGTCTGATTTAGAAGTAGTTAGTAGATTTCTATTCACTTCATGGTCATTTCAATTATTATCTGATTCTATAATTTTACCTCAATACCCAAGAGTATTTGAGTGTTCCTTCTACACTTTCTTGTTAAAGGTGTATAGGTTTACTTTTATGTCTGCAATTCATTGAATATCTTAGAAGGAAGCTGAACCTTATAAATTCAGAGGGAAGCAATTTCCTATGCTTACCCAACTGTTGATGAATCATTTGTCTTCAAAAACATAGAGTCTTTATCCATTTCCATTTAAAAAGAAGAAGACAAATCTATTCGCCAACAGATTTTTGGCGACTCTACTGGGGAGAGTCCAGTATAAGATAACATATTCTCCATTCATTACAATGTTGCAAGATGGTATTGCCACACAATGACCTGTTCCCTGTGCTTCAACCTGACCTAAGATTTGGAAACACACAAGAAGACATTATCTCAAGCCTGGCTGAATCAGCGTGGAGGTTTAGATGCAGTAACCAATAGTTTCATCAAGTTCAAAAGGTGCTTAAGAAAGAAGAAGAAATAGCTGAACGACTGAGGGGTATACCAGTTGCTCATGAAGTAGTTATAATAGATAGGCTTGCACAAGTCCCAATGAGAAATTGAGGCCTGCTCCAAATATTTAAACTGGCAGAAAGGAGATACACCAGAGGTGATAGGAGAAAGGGATTGATTGACGAAGATTTTGAAGCTCTGAAGAACCTCAGTTTCAAATTTGGTTTCACTTTCAAGAAGAACAAAACCCAAACTTTTAGCAGACCGTCCTCACCTCTGTCTACCCCAGTTGTTCTGCCTCTTTTTCAAGCCATTGTAACACTTGGTACTGTAGTGTCTGTTGTTCTTAATATCCAGCCTTTGAATTCTCAGTTGCCTAACATGGCTGCTAATCAACCCTGGGGTCAAAATATTGGCCCACTGAATTTAGGAGCCAACCCTCCTGGAGATTTACCTAAAGGTGCTAATCAAGTTTTGCCCAAATTTAGCAGAGATGAAAGAGTAACCACCGATGATCACCTTAGTGCCTTTTATACCGCATGTGGCATGTTAAGCGTTCCTACTCAGGAAATCACGGTTAGACTCTTTGTTAGAACCTTGGTCGACACTATTGCTAACTGGTTCAGTCATTTACCCAATGGATCAATTGCCAATTTGAATGACATGAGACTTGCCTTTGAAACAAGATTCAAATCTCCAGATAATGAGATGTCACTTTTGCTCCAACTCATCCAAATGAAGAAAGAGATGCATGAGCCCATGCAGGAGTTCATGGCTAAATTTAATAGAATCTTACAAAGAATACCAGTAAATTATGCCCCAAGCGACGAAAATAAGAAAATCTTTTTCTTAAATGCTATCCCACCTGACATCAGTTTTCATCTGTTGAAAGATGGAGTGGCTAACTTGGTCGTTGCCCAGACACAGGCTATTCAGCTAGAAGATACTTTCATAACAGCAGGCAAATGGAAGTGAGAGGTTCAGGCTTTAGGGAGTTCCTCCTCCTCCACTACGACAGATCCTATGATGCAGAGATTAATGAATGATATGGCTATGCTCAAGAGGCAGCAGAATAAGGCGAGTTCTCCATACTCATCTCCTTATCAAGATGTTAGCCGAAGACAATATAATCAACCGTCGGGAAAAACTCCCCATTTGACAACTTCATTGCCCAGATTACAGATTAAACCCGCACCAAAAGAGACAATGTGTTCTTTTCATCTGACTACAGATCGTGATGGAGAATCTTGTCCTGATTGGTTAAGGTGTCTTCAACTTAATGCTGCAAAAGATGCCATTGGTATAGAAGAGTTACGAGAAGAGAAAAACTCGCCCGATTTTGGTCCTTCTAGTTCTTTTTATCTGGAGTATCAACCAGGTCCCGATAGAAGTGGAAGTGTTTTGGCAACCTTACAAGACCCTGCTTGTGCAATTCTAACAAGAAATCAGAGAATGCAAAAATTCGTCCCTGGTTTAACTGCTACTACTGATGCTAAATGCAAGGAAACTAAAGATGGAGATACTTTTGTAAATTTGAGAAATCCTGAGGTGAATATCTTGCCAAGAGGTAATCCAACTCCTTTTCCCTTTGACTTCATCAAATTCTATAAAAGTACTACAATTTCTATCTCCCCTGCAGAATATCTTAAAATGAACCCTAAAGAGTTGAATAGGTTGTAAAGAGTTGAATAGGTTGGTAAAATATGTTAAAGGAGAGTCTGGTTCAAGTCCCCAATTAGACAAGCCTCTCATAGGTGAAACCACCACCATTGAAGAACCACTCGTCTTTAAACCTCAAGACACCCCTCAAACACCAGAAGATTGTCCCTTTGTTAATATAGTTGAGATTGAGCTAGAAGAAAAGAAACCCAATCCATTTTACATTTCCTTGCTTCTAAATGGCCAGAAGCTTAGTAATTGCAGAATCGATTATGGCGCATCAGATAACATCATGCCCACCCCAATCGCCAAAGCCCTAGGTCTCACCTTAACTACAACTTATGGTCATTGTTACTCTATGGATGGAAAGGA
This sequence comes from Thuja plicata, assembly GCA_018584345.1. Classification (NCBI taxonomy): domain Eukaryota; kingdom Viridiplantae; phylum Streptophyta; class Pinopsida; order Cupressales; family Cupressaceae; genus Thuja; species Thuja plicata. The sequence continues at coordinate 1,214,891 of MU224282.1, forward strand.
AGTTCCACTAAGAGGTCAAGTCAAAGATGTCCAAGCTGTTCTAGCTACATACCCTAACAAGCATCTAAAGTTGACTATTTTGGTAGCAGATATCCTAGCGAGCTATGGCATGCTACTTAGTAGAACTTTTTGCAAAGATCTAGGAGGGGACATTAAAATGGACTGGTCAGAAGCCCTGATACCAGTTGGAAAAAATAAAGTGAAACTTGAACCTGAACCGAAAAATAAGTATACTGTGATGCCTTCAGATAATCCAAAGGCTCAAATTTTGTACGAAGAATGTCACTTCAGCAACTATGTTATTCTAACTGATCGTGAAAAGGATAGTGACACTCCTCAAAAAGAAGAGGATATTTGGAAGATGGAATTCGATGGCAGCTGCTCTAATTCAGGCTCAGGCGTGGGGGTAGTTCTTTCCCCTCCTGATAGAGAATGTATTTCTTTGGCTTTCAAATTAGATTTCAAAAACACTAATAATACTGCAGAATACGAAGCCTTGCTGCTAGGTTTGAAAGAAGCTAAACAGAGGGGAGTCAAGAAATTGGTTACGAAAGGTGACACCGAGCTAATCGTGAAACAGGTCAGGGGACAGTTCTCTGTCAAGAATGAGAAGTTGAGACACTACAAAAATTTGGTATGGGATGAGTTGGAGTTCTTTGAGGCCTTCTCCATTGAATTTATCCCAACAAGTCAAAATACTAGGGCAGATGCTTTGGCAGTATCAGCTTCACTTTTATTGCCTCACCCTGATTTTAAGACCCAAAAATACCAAATTGAAATGATCTACAAGCCTAGAATACTTGACAACGTAGAGCATTGGCAAGTCTTTGACAGTGATTCCCAACTCAAAGATTTCCTAGAATGTACCACAGATTTTTCTGATGTATATTTTGAAGGATCCTATAACGAGTGCAAAGAAGTCTATCAAGATGCTGCAGATAGTGATGGAGTGATCCAGTTGAAAGGAAATAAGATTCCCAAAGGCCTTGTGTCTCTTGAACATTTGTTCAGAAGAAAAGATGATAGTACCATCAAAGAAAAAGTATCTCATGTGCAAAATGCTAAAGAGTATGACAAGATTGACATAGGAGAACTAGATAATCCAAAATGGATTTCTATTGGTCCGACTTGTACTTTATCTGAAAAGGAAAGCTTGATAAGGTTACTTAGAGAGTATAAAGATGTCTTTGCCTGGGGATATGAAGACTTAAAGAATTTCAAAGGAGGCCAATTTGAACACCAGATCCCTTTAAAACTTGGTGTAACCCCATTTCGTCAAAAATTAAGGAACTATAATCCAAAAGTGTCTGAAGCTATTTTAAAGGAGGTAAAAAAAATGTTACAGGCAAGGATTATCTATCCTATCCACCATTCAATGTGGATCGCCAATATAGTTCCTATAAGAAAGAAGAATGGCGAAATTAGGATTTGCATAGACTTCCGTAACCTGAACCAAGCAAGTTTGAAAGATAACTATGCCTTGCCTGTAATGGAACATGTGCTTCAAGCTGTTTCAGGATTTGAAGTTATGTCTATGCTAGACGACTATTCTAGATACAATCAAATTAGTGTGGCACAAAGTGATCAACATAAGATGACTTTTATCACTCCGTGGGGAACTTATGCATATAATCGTATGCCCTTTGGGCTAATCAATGTGGGTACAACCTTCCAGAGAGCAATGAATTCATCCTTTGAAGATCTTTAGAAAAAAATTATAGTGGTATACTTGGATGACCTCACTATCTTCTCAAAGGAGAGAAGTCAACACTTAAAAGATCTTGAGATAGTGCTCCTGAGGTGTAGAAATCACGGCATCTCTTTGAACCCCAAGAAATCAATGTTCTTTGTGGAAGAAGGCAAATTACTTGGTCATATCATTTCAAAGGACGGGATCCGTATTGACCCTGAGCGGGTAAAGGTGATTCAACAACTTAACTTGCCATCCAACAGGAGTGGACTAAAGTCTTTCTTCGGTCAGGTGAATTTTTTGAGAGCATTTGTTCCTGAATTTTCAGAAATTACTAAGAATATGATTGATATGATGAGCGAGAAAGTTCCTTTCAAGTGGAGTGAGGATGGGCGTCAAGCTTTCAAAGATATTAAAAATGCAGTATCACAGGCTCCTGTATTAAAGGGTCCCAAATTCAAAAAGGACTTTATCATTTATTGCTATGCTTCGGAACATACTCTGTAGGGTATACTAACACAAAAATATGAGAAAGGACAAGAAGCACCCATAGCCTATATGAACACACCGCTGAAAAGACATGAGCTTAAGTATTCCCAGATGGAAAAACATGCCTTCGCTATAGTAAAGGCAGTGAAACAATTCAGATACTATATACTCCATTCTCATTGCACAGTGTTTGTACCTGATACAACAGTGAAAAGTATTTTGACTCAAAGGAAGATTGGTATGAACAACAGAGCAATTTGGATAGCAAAAATTCAAGAGTATGACCTGGCAATTAAACCAACCAATTTGGTAAGGGGGAAGGGTTTGTGTAAATTGATAGCAGAGAACGCTGAACCATCTGAAAAAATTGATGAAATACCTATGGTATTGCTAGTCAGTTTAACCGACCCCTGGTTCTCTGACATGGCCTATTTCCTTACTTACGGTGAATGTCCCGATCACCTAAACCCAAAAGAAAGGCACAACCTAAAACTGAAGGCTAATCGATATGTGATATCTCAAGGAATTCTGTATAAGAGAAGCATAGATGAAACTTTTCTCAGATGTGTGGACATTGAACAGCAAAAAGAGTTGTTGAAAGTATTTCACGATGAGGCTTGTGGGGGTCACTACTCTTCAACAGTAACATCATTTAAAATTCTTCAAAACTACTTTTACTGGCTCGACATGTTCAAAGATGCCTACCAATATGTTCGTAATTATGAAAAATGTCATCTTTTCAGTGGAAGACCTCACCTCGCCGCTTTACCTCTTAAACCGGTAATTGTTGATCAATCGTTTAAACAATGGGGTATAGAATTTGTGGGGCCTTTGAACCCACCATCTAGTGCTGGACATGTCTACATTCTCAAGGCCACTGACTATTTTACGAAGTGGGTGGAAGCAGTTCCCACTAAGAAGGCAAACTCTTAGGTGGTGTGCGAGTTCCTCCTGAATTATATTTTTGTCAGGTTCGGGATACCGGTTAAGATCGTAGCCAACAACGCTACATATTTTTCCTCTGAGGAGATTTTAGCTTTTTGCTATGAGCATGGCATATCTTTAGCCCACTCTTCTAACTATTTTCTGCAAGGGAATGGTCAAGCGGAATCCAGCAATAAGAACCTGGTGATGATAATAAAAAAATTGATGGAAGACAATCCCCATGAATGGCATAAGAAACTCTTCGAAGCTTTATGGGCAGATCGAACTACTCTGAAATGAGCAATTGGGATGGCTCCGTTTGAACTAGTATATGGAATAGGGGCACATGTATCACTGCCTTTACAACATTCCTCGGCTAAGCTCCAAGATATAATTGAAGATGAGTATTTTAAAGATCCTCTGGAGAAACGTATCATGCATCTGGCTAGGCTGGAGGAGGAAAGAGAAGATTTGGTGGATCATATTACAAAACATCAGTTAAAAGTGAAGCAGATTTTTGATATGCAAGCACGGCCTCATAAATTTATGGAAGGAGATGAAGTTCTTTTATGGGACAAGAGAAGAGCTCCCAAAGGTTCCCACGGGAAATTTGAGTCTTTATGGAAGGGCCCATTCATTATTTCTGAAGCCCTTGGTTCAAATGCTTTTCGGTTGTCTTACCCAAATGGTGTGAATCTGCCTTTTACCTATAATGGGCAGGACCTCAAGTTATGTAAGCTCTAATGATGTACCTCAGTCGATATTCATGTACATATTAGATAGTTTTTCCCTTGTTTTCCTTTTTGGTGTGTCGTGGTTGTCTGTTTTTCTTTCCCTTTGTTTGCTTTCTCTGCGAAACCAGTTGTCTAGAGTTCTCTACACATTGACTAATATGCAGTCCCCAGCTAGAGTCGATGTTAGGGTCAGTTAGAGTCACCTTTGTTGAAGTGTCAAAGACCCTTGATAATTCTTTGATTTGAAGCTCTTTAGCGTGTTCCCTTGAAAGTCTCCCCTTGCAGTAGCTCTTTAGCGCATTTCTCTTTCAAATTTGTTAAGTTCAAGTTCAACCGTTCTCAGACCGATCCATTACAACGCTCAATTATCACTTGAACCACTTTGAACCTCTTTGAACTCTGGTTCAAAGTAGTTCGAAGTAGTTCAATGAATGTTTTATCTTCTAATGTCTATTTTCTGCAGGTGGGCCCCGACCTATGTTACCTTATTGAGGTGAACCACTTCAAACCTCTTTGAACTCCGGCTCAAAGTAGTTCAAAGAGGTTCAGAGATGGATTGTGGGTAGAGTCATCAAGTAATAAAATAATTGATGGGACCCATGATGTGACCTAGAGGCATAATGATGATTAAGTTTTGAGAAGGGTAGTTTTGATTTAACGGGAGCCACGGGGCAAAATTCCAATAAGATCTGGGGTGGCATTTAATAACATTTTTAGCGCGAGCAGAGGATTTTATTTGAGGTATGATTAATAATAATATTAAGGGTGGCGGATTCCAAGGATGCCTTTTTGCTGAGTCATTACAGCTCACATCATCAAACTTTAATGCTGCTGACTTATGCTCATTAAAGTCGGTCTCTCCAGGCATTATTTTGAAAATATAAACAGCTCTGTAAGTTCATCTTTCCTATTATTTTTCTGCGGAGTCTCGGCTGTGGAGAAGAATTTGTTCCGAGTCTACGTAAAACAGGTAGCTCCTGAAGCCTTTTCTCTTTTCCTGTTGCTGTTTAACATATTGATTCAAGAGGGGGGGTCATCTGGGTTTTTATTTCTGAAGAGAAGATGAAGTCCAGTTTGCATTTCTTTGGGAATGTTAGAAATATGCTGTGTAGAGCTCCTACTATCTCAGAAACAGACCTACTAGGGGCTCTAGTAGAAAAAATGACAGTGGATTATACAAACCATGTAGTGGAAGAACATAGCCTAGAATTCCTGTCGAGTGGGTTATTAGAAGCCGCAGCTTTTCTGCCATCAGTTGTATGCCCAGAATTAGTTCAACAATGTATTAACAGATATGATATTAAATCCAAGTGCATTTTGAATGCGGAAGGCCAAACCCTTGTGCCTATCAATAGAGAGACTATTATGGCTGTTTTCAAAATCCCGGAAGAGTCTTTTGTCAGTTTTATACCCACTCAATCCCTAGCTCAGTACAAAGAAAATGAGGATAAAAATCGGAGCCATGTAGCTAGGAAGTGGACTCAAACCAATTACAGATGCGACTCTTGTTTGCCCAAAGTGCTCACTAAAGATCACATGAAACCCCTTATTCACGATGTGATAGTGTTACTTCACCGGGTCAAAGGTTCAGAACAAGTTCTTCTCTACGAGGAGTGGATGTTTCATTTTATAGAAATTATCTTAGAAGGGGGTCAACATATTGATTGGGCTGAAATCATTGCTAGTTCCTTGAGAGACCAACTCAA
>MU224282.1:1220483-1247650 GCA_018584345.1 Thuja plicata
CATATTGATTGGGCTGAAATCATTGCTAGTTCCTTGAGAGACCAACTCAAACAAGCTCAGGCCATTAGGAAGGAATTCTTTATGTCTTCTTATTTGATATATTGCCTAGCGTGCACACAAGATTTGTCCGCCATCTAACATGTCCCTTGGAATGAAGATATTTTAATTTATGAGTGTTGTCTTTTGTTAAGAAAAGATAAGATTTTGGAAAATTACAGGAAAGTTCATGATGTTTTCCTAGGAAAACTGTGTCAACAATTGGCAGGGGTTCCGAACCAAAGAGTTTCATTGGAAGCACGGAAACTAATTCAAACTTATGGCAGCCTGTATATCCAATTCCCATGTTTCACCTACATTCAGATTGGAGGCTTTGATGATGAACCTCTCAAGCTCCCAAGGTTTGCTTTTGACTATTTTATTTTGGCAGAAGTTTGTAGGCAATTGTTTGTGGTTATCAAAAATGCTCTGCCAGAAGAAAAATGGCATTCCATGTTCCCAGTTAAAATTGGTAACTTAACCTATAATAATATGATGGATGCTTCGGTGATAGGAAGCAATTTGTTGAACTTCCACTTGCAGTTTTATAAGTTGAGAAGGGGTTTTGACAATAAGGGCTTCGCTAGGAAAGTTTTAAGCCTAAGTAATTATCCTTCACCTAGCTTGCACCTGGAAGACCTATGGGAAGATCTCAGAGATGAGGAGGCAATCTGGAAGCGAGATCATTCCAGGCTTGTAATCCCACAGATCAAGATGTTGCAGTTCAATTTTGATATTAAAGATGTGGAGGAAGATTGCTCTGAAACCACAGGTTTGGAGGCTAACAATGTGGATGCGAAAGTTCCCCCGGATATAGATTGGAACAGGAAGGAAGAAGATGATATAAAACTAAGGGCCCAAACCATCTTCGGGGTCATAGAAAGCTGGTTAACGGAAAAGAAGAAGGAGAGAACTGAGAACACCCCTCTTGAAAAGCACAATGCAAAACCAACCTTAATGAAAATGACGAATGCCTCGTCTAATGTATCTCCTGTGGCTCCAAATGCAGGTAAAATTTTGTCTCCCCAGAAAAAGGTGATTTCCACCAAGCACCCGATTGCACCAAGATCGAGACCAAGAACAAGATCAGAGAAGCGGTCTCAGATGGCAGCTTTAGGACTCGACTACCTAGATGTTGAGATCAATGATGATGATATTTCATTTTCTCTGGATCAACAAGTAAAAGAATAGGAAACTTCTATTATGAATACAAAGATACCTCAGGTTGAGGATACTCCTGCAAAAACCCCCGATAATCGGATAGTCACTAGTTCAATCCCTCCTTGGTTTATTGAATTGGTGAATAAGAGGAAAAGCTATAAACCCATTTCGCTCCCTGTAAAAGAGATTATTACCAAGTATGCTACCCGAACCCCCAAGGTGAAGAAAATGAAGAGTGACGCTAGGTTATCCACCGATCCGTCAACTGGAAAGGTGATTGCAGAGATAACCACCTTCAAACCTAAAGAAGGAATTCAAGAACCAGAGGCCGAAGACTTCGAGATCACAAAAATGGAACTTGGTGTTCTAAACAGGGATTCTAGGGATCACCTGTTTAAGTTCTTAGCCGATCATGTGCTCGGGTAGTCGCAAAAAGATGGGAAAGAGAAATGGAAATTAAAATAGTTAGTCTCCACCATGGCTGAATTCCTTTCCTCACTCGTTGACGATGGAGTTCTGCCCCTAGCTCAGTCTTCACAGGACTTCGATCCGAATTCAGTTGAAAGCCAAAAGCTAGTGAAACAAATTCAACAGGGGAAGGTTCTGGTAGAGATCGTGAAGTCTTGGATAAACAATGTCATCAATGAAGGTAGTGCTTTTATCCGCGAGTTTATATCTACTTGCCGCGATGGAGAAACATTACTGGGCGAGGTTCAAACCTTGGTTCCAAGTTGGGAAATGGAAGAAGCTAAATGCGCAACAATTGTCATACAGGTTTAAGAAATAGAAAATTATGGTGTGATTCAATTCTTAGCTGAAAATCCAATGAAATTGGTAGACCCCTGTATGATGTTTATTCTGAAACAAAACTTCGGATGGAAAACACAATGTTTAAAGCTACAATCTCTCAAGCTAAAGCGATCGAAAAGGAAGTGATGGATATGCACACGGATGCTCTGAAAGATATCAAAATAGTGAACCCCTCAAGTAGTTTGCAGATTGACGGAGGTAATAGAGACGTGGATGCCATGGTAAAGATCTTCACAGATGCCATGAACACTCTCAAAGAAAATGAGGCACCGACAGTTCAGGACTTCACCAGAATTGCGAATGTGGAATCCATGTTGCTGCTGAACAGAGGTCAGTTGCCGAAGCAAGTAGAGAGAATCAGGGAATTAAGGTGGGAAAAGAATGCGACTCGGGCGAAGCTGACAGGCCTGAAGAATCTACATTCCCAGCCAGCTCAAGAGTTAACAAATGTGTTCTGATCCTGGAAGCTCGTGCAAACTGCCACATCAGAAGGCCCCAATGGGAGTTAGTGATCTTAGAGGCATCTTTTTCCCTTACTTTATGTTTTAAGTGACACGTGCTTTGAAACTCTATTTTTGTCAGTTATGTAACTGGTTTTAAACAGTTTTCCTTTTGATGTCCGAGAGGCCGGGTTTTTCTGGAGGCTCTCTCAGATGCAAAACTATATATAGAGGAACTCTGAACAAAAAAAGGGTTAGAAAATTAAGGTAGAAAATAGATAGTTTCTGTTTTGAAGTAAGTAGTTAGCATAGACTTTTCTAGATTTTCTGAAACAGCTGGTGACCGATCTTTGATCAGACTTTGATCCGATTAATATATGAATATACAGATGCATGATATGGTTTAGATCTTTGAATCAAAATATGAAATGTATGTGATTTCTTTGAGAATTGATACATTTAAATCTGCGCATGTGTTGTTTATATTCCGTCACTTTCAGTTTCTTTATAGCTTTCTTTCCTTAGGTTATTTGGTAAATTGTCTGATTTAGAAGTAGTTAGTAGATTTCTGTTCGCTTCATGGTCATTTCAATTATTAGCTGATTCTGTAATTTTACCTCAATACCCAAGAGTATTTGAGTGTTCCTTCTACACTTTCTAGTTAAAGGTGTATAGGTTTACTTTTATGTCTGCAATTCATTGAATATCTTAGAAGGACGCTGAACCTTATAAATTCAGAGGGAAGCAATTTCCTATGCTTACCCAACTGTTAATGAATCATTTGTCTTCAAAAACATAGAGTCTTTATCCATTTCCATTTAAAAAGAAGAAGACAAATCTGTTCGCCAACAAAGCCAAAGGCCTCAGACTGTGCGACCATTAATGGTGACACAAGCTGAGGCATCCCCAAAAAGCATTTGTACAGACTGAATAAAACAGGGACCAAACACGAAGGCTTTAAGCATCACAAGAATGAAAGGCCATTTAATATACATTATTAAATCTAATATAATTATTACATATAATATTAATTATAATATGTTATATGTTTAGTTTTTATTTATATTTTCTATTTGAATATATATAACTTATTAAAAATATATAGTTAAGTTATATTTTTTATTGTACATTATATAGAATAACCTTACATATCTAATTACTTTATCATGCCACTTGTCCTTCGGAGGAGAATCAAATTTATTTAAATTATTGCAAATGATTATGATAAAAAGATGCATTATGTAAAGCTCGTAAGTAATATTATACTAAACAAATAAATTTATTTGCAAGTGGAAACCAAGAATTAATAATTAACATATTATATTTTTTCACAAAGTAGAAAAGTGTAATTTGCTATATTCAACAAGAGGACAATAATACTAACAATATTTGGTTGTGGAATTTGTGTGTGTGTGTGTGTGTGTGTGTGTGTTTATCTCTTCACCTCTCTCCCTCTCCTCCTCCCTATTAGCTTATCTCATCATATGTATCTCTCCCTCTCCCTCTCCCTCTTCCTATATATCTGGCTATCTTTTTCTCCCTATTTCCTGATCTCCCTCTATCTTCCTCTCTCTCCTCAGTCTCTTGACATGTTCCCCGCATGTATCTCTCCCTCTCCTTGATCTCCCTCTATCTCCCTCTCTCTCCCCAGTCTTCAGACATGTTCCCTGCCTCCCTAAACCCGCCCCTGCCCCTCTCCCTCCTTTGAAGCTATCAATTCTTCATTGAGACATTCATTGCATAAATATATGTAAAACTAGACCAAAATATCTCTTTATTGACCTTCCAAACCTCTTAGACCTACCTAATGCACACTAAGATACAACTGCTAATTATTATCAATTATAACGTCTAGCAAATTGACAAAAATAAAAAACAAATCACTAAATTTTATTACTAATTTCTCTGTTCCAAAATTCCACAGACAAACCATTTAGATTTGGCGTCACGCCATCATACAGCTGTACCAACACTTTCTAAAGCAATTCCACGCAATTTACTGGCACGGGAAAAATCTGACAATCAAGCCTGCCTTTCAAATCATCTTTTTGCCGTGCCTATCCATCCACCATCGCTCCGACCTTTCATCTTTGCACAACTACACATCATTTTTGGACACTCCTCCAAAAAATCTTCCGTCCTGTATACTCATCATTAATATTTCAATTTCTCTGACGGTGCTCGGAAATTGAAAGAAAGTTATTAATTTGAACGGTGACAAGCAACTTGACCTTCTGAAACACGACATTTTACTTCTTATGCGACGAACTTAGGTGGACCCTATTCTTTAACCTAAACAATCGGCCTCCACCTACTGCCAAAGTTCAGACTCGGTCTGGATGCATCTATTCCCGTGCCTTTGATTTGACCGATTGATTACAGACAAGTCCGTTTGAAATTTAGGGTTTGATCGTTTGAAAAAAAAAATCTGTTTGAAACAGTATTTAAATGATGAAATCAGGTTACCTTAATCAAAGCAAATAGCAAATAGCAAATATTACTCTCTGAAATTTTTTCCCTGCAAAGGTGTTTTTGCCTGAAATATCTTTCAAAAATGTCTGGACTGCTGAAGAAACGCAGCCGCGAGGAGGAGGAAGTTCTGCAGAATTCTCCAAAGCGTTTTAATGGAAGAAATGAGCAGCAAAATTTTCAGAGTTGGAGAGATTTTGAGTTCTTTGAGAAAATACAAAGCGAAGAACCTGCTATAACAAGTCTCGCGGAAGAAGAAACCGGCGTATTTTTGTTTAGCCGGGATAATGTGACCAGCCGCTGTGAAAACAAAGAGAGCGAGAACGGGATTGATTTGAGTTACCTGCTTGAGGCCTCCGACGACGAGCTTGGGTTACCGGCTAGCCCGGTTGTGCACATCGACGGCCAAGATGTTTGCGCTGCCTCTTCTTCAGATGAGGATGGTTTTTGTACTTCTTGTTCTCATTCTGCCGAAAATGTAGAGCTAAAGGGGTTTCTTGACAACTGGCATTTCGAGGACGATTTTGTGGATTACACGCAATTTGCAGTCTCTGATGACTCTGTAGCCAGCGCGTGGGATGTTCTGAACCTTGAGGCGTTTATTGACGGAGATTATTCTGCGTCCTGGGAACTGGAAACTATTTGTTGAGTGAAAATATTTCAAAAAAATTATGTATTTTGCAATTTCTGATATGATGTAGGTTACAGTAAGTCATTTCTGGTACGAACTTTCTAGTTTTGACTGATTTTAGCGTCTGCCATGGCCGAAACACGGCAACGATAAAAGACGGCTTAAAGAACTCCAGTATTTTCAAACCAGTTGTAATCTTAAAGTAAATTGCAAAGTTTGTCTGACGATGTGTATAGAACCTCAACTTCATTTTTTGCTGTAATACTCGTTCAAAAGTTTTCAAGTAATCAAAACACACTGCTGTCCATCAGCTGTTAGAACAAATATGATGTCACTCTTTCAACATTGGCTGTGAGATGTTCTAAAATTTTGTAGGTTAGCAAATAGAGAGAAATTTGTTCAAGTCTAAAAATGTTGCAGGGTAGCAAATACAAGACAAATTCGTTTAAGGGGTTGGATTCTCCTTAGGTTTTATTTCATCAAATTTCATTGGTTTTTTAACCTAATCGTCTAATATCTTGCTTACTCAAGTTACAATTCTTATAATAAGTAAATTTAATTTTAGAGAATGAAATTCAAATTTATTTAATTTTTTATGAAGATTTTATGTCATTTAAAAAAGATTGTTTTGTTACAATTTTTCTTGGTTGAAAGTATGGGAATAAAGCAAAATGGTGCACTAAATTTTACTATAAATAATAATCTTAATATTTATGATGTTAAGTTTTGCCTTGAGTAAGACTTGATTTCTATTAGTCTTATTCATAATCATTCAACTTCACTTCTAGCTTAGAAATCTATTGATATCATTGATCTTTTTATTATCCCATAAGATAATCACTTTTTTACACATGAATGATCAATAAATAATAAAATATCAAGGATAAACTGAATTAAATCCCTATTAAATTTTTTTACTTTTTATTGTAGAGTATTTTAACTCAGTACCATTTAGGTGTCTACAACATGAAATTCACCATTCATTTCCTTAAATTTGAGATTTCTTATTATAAATTAAGTATTAATAAAATCTAATAATTTTTGTTTTGCAAAAAAATTGTAACTATAATTTAGACTAACACAACGAGGTTAATGTTTCATTTACTCACCACGTATCAAAATAATGAATAAAATTCAATGTAGTAAGTAAAACTTTTGGATAACATAATCTCATCCCATTTTTTAAAATAAATTCACTAACACTTTATCCCCGTAAGAAAACCCTAAGCACTCCATATTGAAAGCTTGTAAGTGAAGAATAGAGTCCTCTTTTCTAGTATATAGTACATAGTTCAAATCTAGGTGCACCAAAATGAAGAATTAATGGCTATGCAACAACCCCACAAGCAACTAGCATATAATGTAGCTGATTCTATATTAATAGACTTTATTTTTAGACATATCATCTACCATTTTCCTAAATGCTTTTTCAATCTTGCAATAGTACATGTCCATAAAAGAGGAAGTATAATGAGGATGTGTAAGAGGAGTTACTATTATGGATACAGAAAGAATAATTAATTGCAATATGGGTGCAATTAACATAGAGTGCAAGGGGGAATTGTATGAGAAATTACACTAATACAGATAAGTGTGGAAGGAGTATATGTGAGTGGAGCACAAAAGAGTGCAAATGAAATAAGGGGAGAAATCACTAGAAGTAGGTAAGATGTAGGGATGACATTGTATAAATGGTAGTTTAGTTATAGAAGGAGAAGTTTCTAAGAGAGATGTAGATGGGAGGATACACCATTAGAAAGGCCACCAAAATCCAATGTCATGAAGATTATCAATGCTAGATGTAGTATTCATTATTATCTTAAATAAAATAATAGCTAATTGTTCAAGAGATTGAGCATTGATAAGTTAATCAAAAGTATTTTTTTGGTGAGAAAGATCTAATTTAGCTACATATGCATCATGCACATAATCATGATGTTCTTCCTAATCTTGTAAATTATTTCCAACATAAGAATCATAATGAAAGATTAAAAGAGGTCATCATTAATGTCAAATGAAACATTCACTAATGTCTCATTTAAAATAGTAACCAATTGCTAAGGAGATTGAGCATTGGTAAGTGAATCAACAAGAATTTATAGAGACATAAATATCTTATTTGGTTGCATATGCATCATAATCATAATCATGTTGTCCTTTTTGATCTCCTAAATTATTCTCAAACACACACACACATTAGAGAATATTTGATTACCATCACACAGAAAGATCAAGATTTTGAGTGGCTTGTGATCTAATTAAATAATATTTCTAGAAGATGAAGTGATACAATAAAAAAAATAAAACAATCATGTTTATAAAATTAAAAAATAACAAGTGATTAGAAACGAATCAAGTGGGAAATGTGAATATTAAAGGCTAAAGTAACTCTTAGATCTATAAAATTAGAAAATTAGAAAGATAAGAGAAATAAATGTATGCCAAAAAGAGCTTTTAGATTTATTAAAAAACAAGCTATTAGACCTCAAACAAGTGGGAAATGTGAATTGTAAAGGTTAGAGCAAAGGTGGTTAGAGTGACAAAAAGATAAGATAAATTAGTCATGTAAATCAAACCTCAAAATTGTTATAAAAGATAATCAATTGCAAAAAAAAAACTAGATTTAAAACCATAATAAATAAAACACATTAATTAAATATACTAGGATAATTAATAGGCACAAATTAACCTAGATATCAAAGCTAGGTCTAATTGTCATGCACGTGTTGAAAATAATACTTAGCTAAACAATTGAAATGGGAAATGATGTGCTAGATGTTGATAACTAATTCACCTTAATGCTAGATTCTTAAGACTCTTATAGTGAAGATCTCTAATCCTAAGAACTTATTGATTGTAAATCTTAACTTTGTTGATGAGACTTGATCTTTTGCATGAACCTAATCTAATGTGAATGGTTATCAAATGATATAATTTGACTTGATTTAATTTGTTTGCCTTGATCTTGGACATTTAATATTATGTAAAAATAGATAGTGTTCCTAAACATTTTTAGGAAATTTGTTAAATTGGAATGTTCATGTTCTCCTATGTCAAACTACTAGACAAACTTACTTCAAGGTTCTAGGAAAAAGATTGATGAAAATATAAATCATTAATTTAGAAACTCGTTTAGTAAATTTCAAAATAAATATATGAATTTAGAAACTCATTTAATAAATTTGAAATTTTTACATGTATTACTAACTCATAATTATTGTCTAATTTTATAATCTTTTTATTTTATGAAAATCAATAAATACTATTACTAAATATCTTTAATTTTATATTTCTCTTTTATCTTTTTGACAATCAATATTTAAAAAAATAAAAATAAAAATGAACGTCACTATAAAAATTATAAAATAAATAAGAATGACCATTTCAACACAAGGCTTCCTTCATGTGACTCTCACTGAATGGACTTTTTCCTCCCAAATTTTTTTTTTCACTTTAGATGTAAATTTGATTTTTTAAATTAATCTAAATAGTCAGGAAATTTCATTTAAAAAAAAAAACAATAACCGTCAAACTCCAGGCCCGCTCTAAACTACTTCATCAAGTTTTATCTAAACTCGAGTCAATTTAAAGTTGATATGGTGAACGATCACAAGCATGACGCTTCATCTTCCGAGAAATTCGGCGAACCTTTTCTTTCACGTTAATAAATAGTACTTAAAACGGGAAGACAGACAAAAGGAGTGGATTTGGCACATTCCGAGAAAGATCCATTCAAAATTGATTGGAAGCAATTGTGGTCGGAAATGAAAAATCGACGTGGATTTACTCTTTAAAATAGATTGAGAGAATCGAGATAAAGCTGACAAATGTAGGTGCCTACCTACACTAGCCCACCGTATACGAAAATCAAGAAAAACCCAGAAATGTGGCAAATACTTCTACTTTGGTTCCATTCTTCTCACTTTCTCATTATCTTTCACACCAAATCTTTGAAACGTGCAGAAGAGAAGAAAAGGAAAGAGCCACGTTTGACTTGAAGGGAAGTCCCTACAAAGAAATAGCACCACTCAATGCATTTGAATTAATGTGTGGCAGGATTTAATATTTAAATGTCGGGAAAAGCGGGCAAGTGGTGTTTGCACTTGGGAAATAAGTGGAAATTGATTAAAAAGAAAATGAATGGATGCCAGCCCAGCCCCACTTTCTGAATACTCCAACAACCCTTAAAAGAAGCAACATATATACACATGACACATCACACCACCACCCCTTCTTTCTGCTTTTATTTAAGCCTTGTGGGTCAGATTCGCTTATTGATATACACATTGCGTATACTTCAACGCTGCACTGCGACTCTGTCGTGGTTTGAACATTCTGACTTGTGGCAGAGTGCGTTGAAGTACTAGTGTTCAGTACTTGTATTGAGGGATGGTAGATGAATAAATTAAACAGCGTGGGTGGCTGCTTTTCAACATGTCACATGATTTTCCACCTTGGCTACTAAATGATTCATAAAATTCAACTACTACCCTTGCCTAGTAAATGATTAATTAAATGATAATTCAAATTTCTATCTTACATACAACTTTATCCTTTATCTATATATAAACACGTTAAATCATGATTTCCGTCATCCTGTGTTTAAAATTATAAAACTACTAGGGCCTGTTTGTTTGTTGGAAGATGGCTAGAATTTGAAAACGGGAAGATGTATTTTTGTACGGCCAAATTCCCATTTTGATTCAAAATGAGAATTTGGCAAATTCCACAAAAAATTTTAAACTTAAACTGGAATTGTCATGGGTAAAACAATTTTAGCATCCGGACAACTTGCAATAATTTACTCGCATCTTTTTAGCAGAATTTTGCAATATCCTATTGAGGCTAAGAGAACTGTGTAGTTATAGCGAAGAGTGGAAGAGGTTAAGTAATAATTCCCCACGAGTTGTGTTGTTTGTTTGACTGTGTCAGAGTCACATGAATCGCCTATTTTCGATATTTTAAAGGCCCCTCGCCCAATGACTGACGGTCTTCAAATGTGCCTCCTTTTTCTTTTAATTCCTCTTTTACGTAACTTCAAGTAGATGTTTTGATTACTGTGTCTCAGAAAAAAAAAAGCTTGAATGCATTTTTCAACTTCTCTCATAGAAGTTGTTGATCTAATACTTACATTTATTGATTTAATATCTATATTTGTTGATTAAATGACTAATATTTTTTATAACATTATTCTAACAGTGGAGACTTTAAAGTTGATATTCCATTGTCCTAATAGGGGGGAAAGGACCAGGTAGTTGAGCGTTGAGCGCGTTCTAGTAGTTGTTAATTAAATACCCACACTTGCTGATTTAATATCCAATATTTTTAAAAACATTGTACCAATAGTTATGACTTTAAAGTTGCTTTTGCTAATGATGACTACTCATAATTGAATGAAATGTGTCCCTTTTCCTAAAAAGCAACCAATAGTGTGTCACATCAGCTGTACAAGTATGGGGGTCGCACTACGATTGGTCTCACTTTTTTTTTGCGCGGTTTTGGACACATTGGCAAAATCATGCTGATGTGACATTGTATTTGATGATGTGGCCTTGAAACCTTAGTTATAAGCAGGGGACTTGCGAGGTAAGCTGCTGTAAAAAATGGGAGTGATCTGAAATTTCCATGTAGGATTTTGAGAATCACGAAGTTAGGGTGCTCAACTACCAGGTCCTCTCCCCTAGTTATTATTACAGTGATAAATCTAACAAACAACAAAATGATCACCATCTAGGCAATTAGAAGCACCTCTATCACAAGGTTTTGAGATAACAAAATGTAGGTTAGTTTGTTGAGCTCAACTATAAGCATTATAATCCCAAGATTTATGTTGAGATGGTGGAGAGCCACGTGAACCATGATTATTGTGACTATGTCTATACCAACACCTTCAAGAAGGGGTCTAACCCTTATAAGAGGGAAGGGCCTATAGGACTTTACCAACTGTACAAGGTGCATTACATGAGTGGTCAAAACACACGTAGAGGTAAGAAACTTTATTAGCTCACACTTGTACCTAAATGAGAACATTAGAACAAATCATAGATATTTGGAGGACTTGTTCATAAAGCACATTGGTATGATTTTATGTTGACGATGTTTTGTTATCATGCTATTGCATTATGTAATTTAGAGGACTTGTTGAAAAAGAGCATTGCATCAACACCATTTCCATTCCTAAGGTATAATTTTGTCAATTCAATATTTTCATTATTTATTTAATCCCTATCTTTCTGAGGATAAACTCTCTTTTTCATCTAGCATTATTGTTGTGGAGGCGAGAATACTAACACAAAGTTCAAATTATTAGGCAAGTCCCTATTTAGCATAACATAGGAAGTTACAAGATTGTCGATTTTGAACAGATGGAAACCCTTGGATTAAGGTGCCATCCAACCATATCCAACACTTTTTGATAGATGTTTAGGTCTTTCATCCTCTATGTCATGATCAATATTCTCTTGTAGATGTTAAGATTATTCTATTCTTCTAATAATCAATAATCTTAGATAATTAGGAAAAAATATTATTTTTTAAAATCTAATTAAAATAGTTTAATAATAATTTTGTCACTTTCGTATCCATTTTTATTATGAATCAATTAATTCAAATATTATATATTTGTAAACTAAAAATACTAAGATTATAAACATCTTTAAAAGTAAGCTACATTTTATTATTATCATCTATTCCTTCACCTCAAATTTAAAAATGAAACAAATTAGAGATGGCCCCAATATACATATTAATCAAAGAATTTCTTGAAAATCACTCTCTATTGTAGAGAGTAGATTGTATCACTTGCTTTCCAAAATAATGTGCAATCAATTTCAATTTCTTTATTAGCAGCTCTCATGTAAAAGCTTTTCTAAAATGTCCTCTCCTATTCTTTATCTTTTGTGCCCTCCTATTATTATGGCATTTGAAAGGTATTTAAGACAAAACTTCTATGGCAAGAATCGGGTGTTCTTTTGAAAAATAAAGATTCTATTTGGTGAGCATGCATGTGAAGGAGAAGAACATGCATCCAAAAATTTAGAATAGCTTTTAATTCCAACTCTGTTTATTACGTGCTTACAAGTTATCTTTCCCCTATTGGTACATCTCTCATGTTTGTTTGTGCTACATGTTTCCTATATTCTTTTTTTGTTTTTTTTGTTTTTTATAGTTTGTGAATGGTTTAACGATCAACTTTAACTGCAATCGTGGGAATTTCTCCTTCATGTGGCCTTCCCATATTCTTCACACTACTAGCTGGCATTATAAAGGATACGAATCCTAATATAATTATCATAGATTCCCCTTCACCTTTTTCTCACATATTTTATTTATGTAACTTGAATTTTCATTGGTTCTTAGAAGATAATTTAAATATTTTAGAAATTTATTGAAGGTTAGTGCTTTTATGAATTTTATATTTGTTTGTTTAAAATTAAGTGTTTTTTAAATGAGTGATAGATATGTGTATTATAAGAAATTTTTTGGAAGTATAGTTTAGAAGGAATAGAAAAGAAAATGACACATAATGTATGCAACCATGTGTTATATTTTTCATTCTATAAAGATTGCATAATTTTCAACCACTCATTTTTGAAAATTTGTTTTCAATCTCTAAATTATAATAGTTGTATTACTATAAGAGAAATGTTCAAATTATATTTTTGTTCTATTTGTGAAATTGAATGATTATGAATGAATTCCTTTACACTCCCATATCAAATAAGCGAAATAATTTTTTATTTTATATAAAACCTTTTAAAAAGATATTTATTTAAAATCATCTATATAACCAATATTCATTTTTCTGATTTTTTAAAAAAAAATATTTTTTAACAAAGACTATTTTATATTTTAATTATAATAACTATAAGTACACAAATTTTATTTTTGTTTTCTATATAAAAATTCCTTATATTTCCAAGTGCTCCACCACAATTATGGCCCACTCACTCTATTTAGTTGAGGGAAGACATTCTCATAATTAAGGCATTCACCTATTTGAGGGATTAATTCAAAATTACTTTAACATGAAGTCTTTAAATGTATAAACTAATAGTATTCACGTAAAAATGAAATCCTTTCAAGTTATGTCACATAGTTGTAAAGTGGTGTAATTTGCATATGTTTTGCCTTTGTAAGATGCATTATAGATGTAAAGTGATGTATTTTGTAAGTTTGGAACGTGTTATGTCAAACTTTGAGCTACCTATCTATTTGTATTCTTTTGCATTATTTCAATACAAAAAAAATATTAGTAAAAAATAAATATATGTACATTAAAACAATTCACATGATGTTCATGAACAACTATTTAGAATGATGTGAATCCCATGTTATAAGATGCCCATTAATCTTGTGTTTCAAACTTTCTCTTATTTTTAATTACACATATGTGAATCTCATGTTATAAGATGCCCATTAATCTTATTTTTTATTTAGAATGATGTGAATCCCATGTTATAAGATGCCCATTAATCTTGTGTTTGAAAGTAATCTTGTGTTTCAAACTATAAGTACACAAGTTTTGTTTTTGTTTTCTACATATAATTCCTTATATTTCAAGTGTTGGGACAATTACTTAAACATGAAGTCTTCAAATGTATAAACTAATAGTATTCACATAAAAATGAAATCCTTTCAAGTTATGTCAAATAGTTGTAAAGTAGTGTAATTTGCATATGTTTTTGCCTTTGTAAGATGCAATATAGATGTAAAGTGATGTATTTTGTAAGTTTGCAAGCTGTTATGTCAAACTTTGAGCTGCCTATCTATTTGTATTCTTTTGTATTATTTCAATACAAAAAAATATTAGTAATAAACAAATATATGTACATTAAAACAATTCACAAGATGTTCATGAACAACTATCTAGAATGATGTGAATCCCATGTTATAAGATGCCCATTAATCTTTTGTTCCAAACCTTCTCTTATTTTTAATTATTTGTTTTATAAAACTAGAAACTATTCAATATTATATTTAACTATTACTATATACAAAACTAAATGAGTTTGAATTTTTTGAATTTAAATGTGTCCTTGTATTATTTGACTTGTCTATTTACAAAATCCATTTTATTATTATTCTTATAATGAGTACTTTAAAATAATATTATATACATTCTAAAAAAATACATAATTAATTATAGATATCTTTTGTTTCTATATATATATAATTTTAAAAATATTAGAAATTATTCAATGCAATTAGAGCCTCCAAATTCCAGGTACATACATTAAATAGATGCACCAAATAGCAAGTTTTAAATGGTCAACTTGTACCTATTTATCTTTCTTAGAAAGATAATATAGAAAAAAGAAAAAGATAAGGACAAAACTTTTCAAAGCCGCCATAAACACAGGCCACCAAAATAAAGCTGACCCGTCCGTTACTTATTCCACTGATGGCTGCACGTTGTCTTACCATGCGGGTCCCCGGTTGCCGGTGGCAGTTACCGGCCCACTGGGTAGTAGGTACCATTCCCATTCATTCACTCATTACTTACCTGTTACACCAAGTCCGAAAGCCCCATCATTTTTTGTCGTAAAACACACCGACAACAAGTACGGCTAATAATAAAGATACCTACGCCACTAATCCTGGGCCGTCCGATCTTAAAAAAAATCAAAGCCCGACTTATCCGACCGCCAAACAAAAGACCGGACTTATCGGAAAAGCGTTCCACCCGTGACGGCAGTAAGAAAAGAAATAAATGGCAGTTGCCACGTAGACAGTGCAGTGTAATTATTAGTATGTAGGGCGTTGGAGCATTATTGGCATTGGGGAAGTTGGTTGAGGAATTAGTTGTCATGTGACATGTCTCATCCCACTCCTACATTTAAACCTTTTTCACGCATTAATCATGACTGCGTCAACTCCTTCATTTCAATACGCACGCAAATTTCAGAATATTTGTCGCTCAAAATTCGGACCACACAAACTGCCCGCCAACTATACATATACACATTTTGTATATATCCTGATTAACATATACACATTTTGTATATGTTTAGGTAATCAAGTGGGCGGATTGTGCAGTTGACTGAAGATTTATTTGGAAGAGGTAAACCCTAAGAAATGTGCTGAGCTGGCAATGGAAATGGCATCCTTTCATATCTTTTTCGTAAGATAAAATAATCTAACAGTGTAAGGTGTAGATTCGTTCCCGAGACCTTGGAGTGCATCTTCACAGTCTCGTACAGGATCTATTAGAGTCACTTCCAGGTTGCCGACATAAAGTGAATAGTTTTGTTGCCGAGTATAGATATTTAATATTGATTTACTACCACATAACGTTGTACCGTGGATTCCACGCCACTATTTTTTTAGGTTTAGTTATCACTTGCTTCTCGTCGTTGTTTGCTTATGACATGTTTGTAATCTTGTACCTGTTTTTTTTCTAACCTTAGCGCACACCCACATTTATATATTTAGAGTGAAGCTTATTTAATTGGTTGTCTCAACCATACCATGAGTTTGATTCTTTTAACTTACTACCACTTGCTCATTTACTTATTTATTGAGTGTTTGTAAAGGAATAAAATGCTAGTTAAAGTTAACCTATGGCTATCTTGCCATATATTAAGGACAAGGACACTTCCAAAAAAAACAATTGTCTATGTGGTATCTTTTGCTAAGTATATGTCTATAATTTACTACCACTTGTTCATTTGCTTATTTATTGGGTGTTTGTAAAGGAATAAAATCATTTTCAAATGCATTCAGTTAGTTGAAGTTAACCTATAGCTATCTTGCCATATACTAAGGACAATGACTCTTCCAAAAAAATGATTGTCTATTTGTTATGCTTTGCTAAATATATGTCTATAGACATTGTCACTTAGCTAAACATGAAACACCATTAATTTAAAGAAATTTAAGAGATGGGTGTACTTAGCTTTTTGAATCAATGTCTTTAGGTGCTTGGTTTAATAGCAAAGTTCACGTTGGAGACCCAGCCGAATTAGGCGGGAATAATAGAATAATAGGGCAACGCCATCTCTCCAAGCCTTGTCTCGAAGGAGGTTGGTGAACCAGCCATTTCTTACTGAAATAGTGTTCTCATCTTCCATACTATTATATAAAGTCTCTCTCTCTCTCTCTCTCTCTCTCTCTCTCTCTCTCTCTCTCTCTCTCTCTCTCCAAAACAACTTTTTGAATCAATGATGAGATATAGGATATGGATGTTGATATAGNCATACTATTATATATAGTCTCTCTCTCTCTCTCTCTCTCTCTCTCTCTCTCTCTCTCTCTCTCTCTCTCTCTCCAAAACAACTTTTTGAATCAATGATGAGATATAGGATATGGATGTTGATATAGAAGAAAAAATAATTTAAAAATTGGTAAGGATTTATAAATTTCACCATTACAATAGGTGGATTTGAGTTCTAAAATGAACTTGTATTTCAAATTATATAAGCATTCACAATCATACATTAAAAGTAAATATTCAAACATCAAAACATATGAGATCCATGTAAAGTATTGACTCAACTTGATCTAGATCCCTATGTTCCTCTTACTTGACATGCATGTGTTATAGGAACATAAAAAATGGAGAACATATGTGCAATAAGTATCTTCTATCTCACAAATGAAATTGACAAAAAATATGAACTTGTTGTAACCATCTAGGGAAATGAAATGTAAGAATAGAAAGAGAGTAGGTGAAGGGTACCAATGGCCGTTATTGCTAAATTTGCACACTCTAAGGTTATAAACAATGCATCTTATTTCAACGATTTAGAAGTGTCAGCCAATACTTACTTAAAAATACCCCAATTATCGTGCACTACAACCACCTCAAGAATTTGCACAACTTATCCAATATTTATTGCTCTAAGAACCAATACATTTTCTTCTAATAATTATTTTTACCATCTTATGTACAAATGTCCCAATAGTCATGTGCTATAGGTACCAATAAAGTTGCACAATTCCTCCAATAAAGTCTACAAATTTTAACTACTTGGGGCATAAGTGGCGGCTATTGACACATGCAAAATTTATTAAAGGATTTTTAGATATCATTCTTTTGATTTCTTTGATGTTAGTAACTGGGAGGTTAGGTGAGCAAGGAGTGAATGGTCATTGGAACATGGGTAGTGGCCAAGCCCCTTCCCCTAAGGCTAAATGTTTTTGCATGTACCGAAAGTGATGTGGAAATACTTTGCCCAATGTAATAACAATATAACGATATGACAATTTTAGCATGAACATGTAAGATGTTCAAGATCTATTTATCCATTATGACAAGCCATTATGTAGGATTAGACTCACGTAAATATTAAGTTAAGAACATTAGTCACAATATATGCTCCCTTATATTAGTTGCATCCATCGAATACAAGAAATTGGAGAGGGAAAAATATTGTATGAAAAGTAAATATAAAAATAAGTAATTATGTAAAATAGAAAGTTTCACAAATGCATCAAGTGACAATAAAGTGAGGCATATTAAATACAAATTGTAAAAGTTATATACATTGGAGATAACTGACAAGGAACATTAACTTGACCTTAGGACATGGGAAAATGAGAAATATGACAGTATTCTGAAGGTTGAAATAAAATCATGCATGTGCATATATCACTAAGAAGGCACATGCCCCTAATGTGGATTTAGGCACATGAAAAGGTATTCAAGAAAAAGATCATAGGAAAAACACAAATATAGGTGTATATAAATATACAGTTGATAAATATTCTAATGAATTGTTGAAAAAATCAAAGAAAATTATCATTACCTTCCATAATATCATTATTGTCCTTGGAAATGTCATCATACTTTTCTTAGTTGCTCACGTTGGGTCCTTAAACCATTCCTCCACTTCCTAGAACAAAATCTTACTCACAAGGCCAAAGTTGTCATCATGTGAGTGAAATTGAGTCATCAATAGGGTTGAACTCCAACTCTATAAGAGTGGATTTAGTCTCCTACTCTTTGAACTTAGATTAGTTTTGACAGGGTGTTCCCAAGGGTATATGTTTTTCATTTAAAAAGAAGCCAAAACAAGGGGGATGACTCATAGAAACAACAAGAGGCAAAGCCTCAAGGAACACAGTTACCGCACACTAACATCACAACACAGTAACAACAAATAGTCAGCCTATCTTTTCCCTTAATATCAAAACCCCCATCCACCACTTAACAGACAACATCAAAGCAAAATGAGTATTAAACCTACTCCACAACAACATAGAATTTTTTTTTAAACATACTACAAAAAGTGCAAAGGAAACTACCAGTATCAACACTAGAAGCTCGCAGGGCTAGAAACCAACCATGAGTGTTAAAAGTTATAACAAAACCCGTAGGGATGAAAAAAAGTTCTGAACCAAAGGAAATAAGAAAATATGGTGAGAAAAAGAGCCACACTGCACCACAAGAACCCAACAGGGTCCCAAATTAATCCTTGCTAGAATGAAACATGAGCAGCTGGGTCTAATCATTAGTCAGAAAATAAAACATATCCTTCTCCACGTTGCCTTCCTTGTCCTCCTCGCTCACCTTCTCATGATGCAGGAGGTTAAGAGTGGTGGTAGAAGATTGCATGACTTTAATGGAAAACGTGGCCAACCTATTGAAACTCTTGTCCAACACGCGTAACTCTTCCTTGATCCTTCTAATCTCTCCACTATTGGCATCACAACCCGCACAAGAATTCATAACAACAGCTTGGATTTTTTCCCCATGTCACCAAAATTAGCTTTGTCCCTATCCTTTGTGCAGGAGGGGGATGAAATGGTTGCAAGGGATACGCTTTTTGCTCCAACATTATCCATGGGGCCAGTAGGGTTACCAGTATCATTTTTGAAGCTCGCAGAGACATGAGTCGAGTCCATACTATTATCTATCCCCTTTTTCTCCATCCCAGAGTAATCACTACCATCTAATCTAGGTTCATCCTTCTCTTCATCAATATACTTTTCCCTCGTCGCTTTCTCCTTCCTCTGGGGTTTAGCAACACTCCTATTAGATCTTCGAGGAGTGTCCCCAAATTCAATTTCAGACTCCACCAGGTGGATACAAGTTCTCATTTTGGGCTTTTTAGCTTCTACGTGAGGACTAGACTAGACACATTTATTTTTATGTCCAGTATTAGGAAGAGTAACCATCGGGGAGGTATAAGAAGACTGATAGGGGGTTTTGGGTTTTTTTGAATTCCTTCTCTTATTTGCCTAGGGGTCCATAAAATGACAGTGAGAGGTAGGGACACCCTGAACAATGATAGCTCTAGGTGAGCATAACGCCAGGTGGAAATTAAAAATTCTGAGCATTAGGCCTTGGTGCATGATGCTAAATTTTTTATTCTTTCCATGACTCTCATGAACCTTCATGACATTGGCCTCGAGAGAGTGTAGGAGGAAAAATGGTATGGAAATCAAGTCCCTATGACAAAGATGGTTCAACAACATGAAGTGATAAAAATAATAAAACCCAAACCTCCCTTCCAGAGTAAAATAATTCATAATGACTAAACACAGATGGTCCCATGGGTCAGGAATCTCCTCTCGATCAAAATCTCCACGTGTTTTGAGCTCCTCATTCTTTTGGAAGAATCTTTTGAGGTTGGTTTCATCAGAGACCTTGGTTGTGTTTTTCCATTTCCATCCTTGCATATAGATCCCAATAGCATGCACAATCACCTCCTCATTAAATTCAAAAGTGATGCCCCCATCGTAACCTTCCTTTCATTCCATCTATTCACAAACTGCATAGAGAGATTTTCATCTAAACCACTCATGGCCTCCATGTTAAACACAATTCCTCCCTCATCCAAAATCATCCATACACATAGGTTATTGTGGATGGAGTCCTCAATTTTGTCCATCTCAATGTGTACCATATCTCCCCCATCTCTGAATTAGTCTCTGAATTCTCCAAAGTGATAGTGTGAGAAAAAACCAGAATGTAAAACCCAGGGATGTTGTAGAACTTTCCTTTACTGCTTTGAGTAACTTTATTGTAATGCAAAGAAAGCCACAAACGGAGTTCATTATTATTAACAATGTCACTACCCGAGGAAATCCCATGCCAGTAAGGCAACATGTGTGAAAGGACTTACACCAGCCAATTTCCAATATCGGTCATCATTTCTAGATAAGCATAAATGAAGGTTGTGATGTGTGAAAGAGTACAATAATTATTATGATTCAAAAATTCAAAATCCTTGATATCATAAAGGCTCCCTTCATCCTCTTCATAATTTGAAGTAATAATGACCAACCACTTCAAGTTAATATTAACATCTCGGTGATTTGACCCCAGGTTAGCCATTACCCTATCCACATCCCACTTTAAATTTAAATTTAAAATGATGGGAGCTCCTTCCTGAATACCACCCTTCCCTCCGAACCAGACATCCTTCTAGCTAAGAAAAAAAATTTGATTCATCTTTGAGGTAAATTTTGTTCTCTCCTAATGACAGATTTCACATTGTCTGGAAGAGGAGCCAGGTCCCTCCAACAACACATTCCCACCTTCCCCAGCCCTTCTACAACCAACAAGTCAACAACAACATTCACCTCCCTATAAATATGTTGGATTCCAAACTCCTCCAATCTGGTTAACAATAGGCGAGCATCCTCGATAACATTGCTTATTTTCCAGCTAGCCTCCATGTTTCCTTTTAGAGTCCAAGGGTATATGTTAATCGATATTACAATTACATAAAAAGATAATCATAGATTAATGAAAACCAAACCCAACCTATATACTTATCCTCAAATCTTGTCACTGAACCAAGTATGAATAGCAATCTCAAAACCCCTCAACAACTATAAAACAAACAAACATGATCCACAAGAAATAGATTAATTTAAGTAGTTGTCTTGAAGATAAATCCCTAGTTATATTACAAGGTCATGAATGCACTAAACTAGTCCTATTGCTACATAATTACTTAATGTTTTATTTATTTTAAATGTAGTATTGACAAGTGATTATGAATACGTGCATATTTATTGTAAAACAAAGTCACAATACATAGAACATAGAATTTATTGGAAAACAAGAATGTGGAGCTATGCATTTTCATACAATAAATATCACCAAATTATGTGACAAAGAATAAATAATAACCCATGACATAACTACATATATTCATATATGAAATATGAGATAATTACAATGCTTGCAATATTTTTAGAGTGTTGTTACATTATTTTGGTCCTTGATTTACATCCCTTCCACTAAAAAGTAATCTAACTATGACCAATAAATATTTCTAAATATAAATTTCATGGTACAAAGAGATTTTACAATAAAACCCAAGTTTGAAACATTTCACTTCTTATATTCCACAAGTATTTACTTGACCCAAAAGGAATAGTGTGGCGTCAATGGCTACTGTGTATGTAAAATACCTTCATAGGATTAGTTCAATCAATTCAACTCAAAAACATGAAAGATTAAGCTACATATAACTTTGAATTGAAAAGAATTGATAAAAATCTCATGGTTCTCTAATTAGAAGGACAATATGAATGCTCTCAGATCTTCAAACATTCCTAAAGTGACAACCTCTAAAATGAGAGTGCAAATATGATGAAAAGATAAGCTTAAAATGCAAATTCCATGTAAAACTAAGCCAAATTTGCCTATCTAAATGCTCAATTCTCCATGATCATGATATGAAACTAAATTCAATTTTCCTCTAGAGATAATAACAGTAAATTGGCAATAACGGTGACGCAAAATGAGAGTGGATGATAATGGATGATTTGCTCTAGAAATGCCTCCTATTTATAGGATTTCTAAAATTAGGAGAATGAGTTAGAGGAGGGTTGATTCAAATCATGGTTAACTAAGTGAGTGAGTTAGGTGTTTCAAATATTAGGACAAAGAAACAAAGATGGATGGTCAAGATAGAAAATGCAATTTGGATGGTGGAGATAGCAAAGCCTCTTAAGTGATCCATGTGATTCAAATGCTCTCACGTCATTGGTTGATTGAGCTTTTTTCATTTCGTTGTGGGCAAGAATAAATGAATTTAACAATTGATTTAATTTATTTAATTTATCCATGTCTCCCCTTGAATAAGTTGGATTAAATTTGATTTAAACTATACAATTAATTAATTAAAATCAATTGCACAATTATTTGATCTTTTTTATTTAATTAATCAAATAGATTTGATTTAAATTAATTCATACTTTGATCTTCAATTGCTTGATTTTCCTTTCTTGATTTTAGTTTGACTTTTCTTTGACCAATTTAGGGTGTATACAAATTCCCCTCTTTGAATCAATATGCGAAGCACGTTGGTTCAAAGAATGTCTGATTGTTCGATTCATTAATGTTTGATTTTGAACTTGATGTTGGATCCACTAATTAATACCAATTTGATGATCTTTATTTGATGCTAATATGATGTTGATATTGATTTCACGATGATGCAACCTTGATGTGATTCCCTAATGAAAAATTTAGTTTGGTTTTGATGCCCCACTGATGATTTGAATAATTTGATTGAATGATAGGATGTTGCCCCTAATGATTTGAATAATTTGATTGAATGATAGGATATTTCCCCTGATGATGAAAAAAAACTTTGATATGAATCCTTGATTTGAATACTTGTTGTTTATATGATGCCCCCTCAGGAAATGAATCGAAATTGTATTGAGAAATTTGGATAATTTGTGGAATTTTGAATTAGATTACGATTTTGATTTGTTTCCCTTCAAAAATCAGTTTAGAATATGCCCCGGTTGAATTAGATCATTGATGTGTCTCGAAGACTAAATTACACGCCTTTTTGATGAATGAGTCAACATTTTTCGATGTGTATTTCAATGTCAGATTATAGGATATGATGCTTCGACCTAACAATCTAGAGGATCAAAAGTAGATGTGCATGCTAAGATTGATATAAACCTCAACTAAGCAGATAGGATGGATGATGTTTGATTCTTTCCTGATTAAGATGATCGATAAATGATTGACTAATTGATATTGGGTTTGATAGGACTATGTAGATGTCTATTTTGATGCTCTGATTAGGTTGATGATGTTTTGATATCGCTTGATGTCAGTCAAAACCACTTGGTTGATGTCAATCTGATAAGATAGGATAGGATAGGTAGGTTGATGGATTGATTTTCCTTCTTCAAGATCTAGAGTTAGAAAATTTGATTTGCTCAAGATGAGAAAATATATGATAGGATAAATGATTGATGTTAGATTATCAATTGGATGATTTGACTAATTGATATTCGATTTGATAGGCTTAGTTAGATGTTACAATGATACAAAATGAGGGATTGGTAGAAGAGCAGGGTCATCCGTTGGTGCAAGTGAAAATATAGGTACAGGTGATGAACAGAGTTAGGTTTCCCCTAGTTGATAATATGTTTATTGATGATATCCTTGATGTAGCATTGATCATTTGATGGATCAAATATTTGATAATGTACTTTGGTTATGGACTTTGATGATATAACCATGATTAACTTTTCACCCCCTTTTTGAGAAATCCCATAACTAAGATGCATTCCTTAGAGAAACCCACTTAAACTAAAATGCAATTCTAATCTAAAAATGAATGCGAGATGCAACTATGGTTGTCACTTATCATTGGATTATGCTACTTTATTTTTTTTATCATTGATCTTTTCTTGGAACCTAAAAAAGTACAACCCTCATTGGTTAGATTGGCGAACCATGAAAATATGAATACTTTCTTCCTTCAGATTTCAACAATGAAGTTGATACAAATCTCATTGGTTTGACCATGGGAGTATCAATACCACTTTGACTGGGTTCAATGTTGCAAGTGGATTTTATTATTAAGATATGGAAGATCTAAATGGCCAAGGTATCCATTTGCGTAAACAAATAGATTTTTTATTCCTTCCATATGCAGATGTCCTCAATGATTCCTTGATGATCATGTCATTAGACGAGTTTATATACATCTATGAATCAATCTTACAAGTAGACACACATAAATCAAGAAAATATCATGCCTCCATCATTTCTTATCTAGTCAAAGACATCGTTGATTTGCTAAAAAGACATGATTCCAAAAATCAAGTAACACCACGAAATAAAATTGCTTTTATTTGTGGATCCATATTTTAGAAGAACTTCATCCATTTTGATCTTTATTCAAGTTTTTAATCCCGATTAAGGTTCAATCAGATTTGATGGTCGAGGATCAAATGTGTTAGATGTTTGGATTCAAGATCAAGTTTTTGGGATGTTTGAAATTAGATATGGATCGATGGGTTCAATCGTCTTGATTTTGGCTTGATGCAAATATCTGTGTCAATTGGGCATGTCTTGATGAGCTCACTGATTTTGGATTATGCCTCCAGTTGGATAGAAAGATTTTGGGCTTAGGAAAATTTCAAAATTATGACAAAAGCTTGGTATTTTCAAATGAAGCTTTGAGAGTTTATGAAAGATTTTTGGATTTTTGGATTTTTTATTATAAAGATTTTTTATTTTTATTTTATTTTTAAAGATTTTTTTTTAAAATTTTAAAGTTTTTTT
Organism: Thuja plicata; assembly: GCA_018584345.1. NCBI lineage: Eukaryota > Viridiplantae > Streptophyta > Pinopsida > Cupressales > Cupressaceae > Thuja > Thuja plicata. The sequence continues at coordinate 1,245,535 of MU224282.1, forward strand.
TGAATTTTTGATTTTAAAATTTTATTTTTAAAGATTCTGATATTTTTTTTAAATCTTTTTAGGAATATTTTTAACTTTTTAGATTTTTAGAGATCACTAATTCTCAAGCAAGATCACATTGGTTTGCCCCAAATGTCTAGCAAGGTGTAGGACATGATAGATGTATTTGCAAGCCGATGGGTCAGAAATGAATAGGCCAAGATGGTTGAAGCAAGTGAATGTGATCCATAGGACCATCTCCTCAAGATTACCCAAGCTAGGAAAAAAAATAATATCACAATGTAGGCTAATGCGATGGTTTCATATAGCATATAGGGCAATGACGTGATGTAACGAAAGGCATGTGCGGTCCAAAAGAGTGGACATGTCAAGAGGCTTTTGAGAACATATTTTTCATTTTGTGTCCATTTTTTATCAAGACCAAAGGATATATATGGATGTGATGTGGATAGGATAGAAAGATCAGGATAAGGGTCAATAGAAGCCATGAGTGGATGGTTTAGGCTTATTATGAGGATGCTTGGAGATAACAAGGGTTGATTTGGGATAAGATGTTGACATAACTTATGCAGAACAAGGAAATGGTTTAGAGCATGATTTGATGATGAGACATGACAAGTATGGTTGAAAAATGATCAGTTATGATATTGTCATTGATGTCAACTATTAGCCTTATAAGTTGTTGATAATGATCGTGGAACACATAATACTAATGGAAATATGTTGGGGTGTTGTTCTACATAAGTGTTTAGGAACATGTTTTAATGCTACAGTTAAAATATTAACTTGTTGTGATGACTAGTGAGATAGATTCAACGAAGTGAACCAGAGAATAGTGAAATTGTTAAGACAACAATTAACATGAATAAGATGATTCTATCACTATGGTTGGGTAGATGCACGAAGTTGGGTGCCAATTCCACGAAATTCTGCGACCAAAAAATTTGGCACAATAAATGAGCACCCATTTTTAGGAAATGGTGCTCGTTACGCTTCAGGTGCCCGAGCCGTAAATATAAAATGGGCACCCGTTTAAAAAATGGGTGCCTATTTAGGTTTGGGTGCCCAGAGCAAAATGGGCACCCAATTTTTTAAAAAATGGGTGCCCATTTTGTAAATATATTTATTTTAGGTTTTAACCATTTTGTAAGTCATTTTCACAACTTGCAAAATGGGATCACATTTTCTGGCAAACAGGTGCCCATTTTTCATTACTACTGCCAATCCCCTCGCCATTGCTTTCCTGATTCCAGGTACGTACCATTGTTTTTTGTTTTGTTTTTATTTTTATTTTTTTATTAGTAAAAGGCCTAAGCCATGGATTTAATTATATTAAAAAGTGGTAAAGTTACATTATCTTCGTTCTCTGCGGGCATTGTTAGAAAAGAACGGAGAAGAAAACCTCTAGTCTAGCCCAGGACCAAGGTCCTGGTGGTACCCTAATTTTTGATAATTTAGAAGTCCCAATCCATTATCAAGAAGCATGTTTCTCCATAAAAAAAATATCAAAGGAAGGAATCTTTATGACACAAATAAATAGAACTAACTAATCGAAGCCTTCATAAAATGCTGGAATTTAGACCTGCTACAAAGATGATTTCGACAGAGGATAAAAATGGTCGAATTTTAAAAATTTAAAAAAGACCCAGTTTGGAAAATCAAATTTCCTATCTCCAGCATAAATATTATCTTTTCACGAGGTGTTTTGGATTTTTCGGCCAAAGCCAAATCCGAAAGTTAGGTAGTTATTTTTTAGTTAGTTTATCTTTTTTTCAAAATAATTTGTAATAAGAGTTGTGTCTTTTCACCCTAAAAAGGTGTGAAAGCCACTCAAACACATATATATACATAATGTAAAATTTAAAGAGAGGGAATACAATATAATACAAATTTCACATATTTGGATAGTTTTTAATCAACAAGTATAACATGGACCTCGATGTACTATTTTTTCAAAATTAATAAAGAAAAGTCTTTTTTCTTTCACATGTGTAATAGTTTCATTATCATTTTACAATTAGTCCCTCGGATAAACCAATAGAACTTCTTCAAAGTGATAGTTTGATGTGCATGCTTCCTTATTTGATTCATACTCTATATTTTCAATTGGTTTTCT